>LUCM01005901.1:155063-208997 GCA_008360955.1 Fasciolopsis buskii
CTAGATTACGCAAACGACGTCGTATGCCTGTTCGAGTCTGCGGACCATGCACAATGTGCACTAGATAGACTGTCGAGATCGGTTGCTCGGTTTAGCATGTGCTTTGCACCTTCAAAGTGCAGAGTACTGTTACAGGACTGGACGACAGAAGCGCCGAACTTGACACTGGATGGAGAAGAAATAACGACTGTGGACCGTTTTGCCTAACTTGGTAGCTGCGTGTCTAACGATTGTAGCTCGGCAGTGGAGGCAAACAAGCGTATATTCAAGGCTCGAGCAGCTTACGCTGGACTGAAGCACTTGTGGCATTGGCCTGATATTTCACTGAAGTTGAGAGGTGTGCGCAGTTCTGTTGTACGGTTGCGAGACATGGAACATTCGTGTGGGAGATGTTGGTCGGTTACGAGTTTTCGACCATCGATGTCTACGTAGTATGGCTAGGATTTGATGGAGTGACCGGGTGAGTAATGTGGAAGTTAGGAATCTAGTACTAGGTGCCGACTCTCAGAATACATTGTCTTAGCGAATTAAACTTAGTAGATTACGCTGGTTGGGCCACGTATTACGTATGGCGAGCACTCGTCTGCCATGTCGTGCCTTATTTTTTTCCTCCCAAGGAATGGAAGAAGCCATACGGAGGTCAACAGACGGCAACGCGGGATGAAAAAATGTACAGCGAACTCAGGTCATTTAGGTGTCATACGCATTCGTGGCTGGGGTCCAAAAGACTCGTCGACTTGCTGGCTGGAGACACTGAAGGATATGGCAGTGAACCGTGAACAGTGGCGATCGTGCTGTCATTATCTATTGAATCAGTACGATTGAAAACACTTGCGTTGGTACAGTTCGACTGTATGTTCGTGTGTCAGCCGCAACAGCAACTTACCTTCTCCCGACTGTGTAGGTCCACTCCCTGTTCCCGTTGGATATTCACTCTTTTTATATAAACGTGTAACTCTGGGGAAAGGCAGCGGTCAGTGAGGCTTGCCCTGCTGTTTAACGCTGAACGATGATGATGATGATGATATGTTTACGTGCACCTCATATAGCTAATTGAATTGAAGACCCGGAGCTCCGATTCACTGAAGCTTGTGACAAATGAAGATACGAAGAACTTAAGCACTAAGTAAAAAGCTATATTTTGCGCAACTTGAAATAATGAATCTACTTCGGGTACAGTCAACGTGCATTACACACAGTGCTTTAAAGGATCCTACATCAAATATCGTAGCCTTCGTTTCATAGGCCATGCGCCTACCTTAAAGTTATGTCGTCACTCAGAGATCGATCACGTGACACATCGTTTCCAAATCCTATCAAGCACGGGTGCATGAATTAAAAATATATTGTTACACTTAGCATCCGGAATTAATTGCCAGATTTGTTCTGCTTTCTCGGCAGTCGTCCAGAGGTTCTCTCCTATTTTAGTAGGACAAATTACGTCATTTGCAAAAGAGTAGTTTGATCCATACGTCGTACAGTTCCTGACGGCGGCAGCAAACACTCATCTTACGACGCATTCCCTAAGTACGATCTGTTTGGTGATATTCGTTTTGATGTAACCTGGAAGGTCCCACCCTTTTTCAGATTCAAGTGACATCAACTTCGGCCACCTGGGAAATTTTTTCAATTTTTGTCCGTAATAGAATTCTTAAGGGGATTCCGCCCTTCTGTCCTTGAAAAACATTAGGTGTAGTCTTTGAGAGTGAACCGATTGTGACAAAATTCAGAAGGGACACATGTACAACACGGTCAGTGAAAGTCGCGAAATCTTATAGAGCCACAGTGTCAAACAAATTTACTCGGTTTTTATTACTAGTCAGTATCCTCTTCGACAAATCCAGTCGTGACAAGTGGATGTATCGGATGCTAAGTTCCTTACTAACCTATCGAACTTGATAGGAGTTTATTCGATATTGTTTTTATAGAACTATTGAAATCAATCAGAACCTGTTGGATACGTGCTAGGTACATCTGGTGTGGAGCTAAATTATAGGAAGACTCTGGTGTCCCGATTTTCGAAGGTTGATGCGGTCATGCAGACAGACAGGAGTTCGAAGTCAGTCTATCACGTGTTCTGCACCGGACGGCCACTTTGGCTCGGATTCAATCACCCAAAAGTGACATGTGATCTACTAGACTGTATTCGTTTTAATCACTCCTATGAAAAAGTTTCAAAGTTTATTGGATCATTCGCAACTCTGTTTCCAAATCGTCGAGGGCTCAGTGATTATCACAAGATGGTACACCGCACCATTTATCTCATGGTTAAGGTTCATAACACATCAGTCTGGAATGAGAAACTATTAGCTTTAGTGAAAAAACTACATGGTTTTAATCTGGAGAAAGTTGTCACACTCCAATCACTTCACGTTTGGAATACATCTCGTGGTAACCGAACTTAATACCAGCCAATCTCAAGGTCACATTACCGTTATTGCATCACCACTGAGGTCGGTTACTGTGTAGGGTCTGGCATAAGCCAGGCTAACCCGTTGTAATCCCCTTTCCGGAATCAAATTGATGGCTTCCCAGTTTACCGTCTAGTCTATTCAATACAATGGTTTTTCCCTAACTCACTCCTGAAATGGATGCTGATGCCTCTCGCGTAAATCTTGAGAAACCCATTCGAAGGTATCAGGATAGTTAGAATCTCAGCGTTCTGGAGGCTCGACCCCACCTCGCTTACTGTTGTCCCTCAGTTTTCTATGGTTATTGTTTAGCGGTCTCTGGTCTATTTTCACTAGACCATCTTTGGCTTGAAGTGAAATAAAAAAGAAGTTTTGGGCAACGCCTATCGCCTATCGGGCCCGTCGCTTGTGAGTTGCCCGACCCAGTGACGTGAATTGGTCGCCTTGTTTCCTTTATTTCCGTAGTTTTAGTTTCGGCAAAGAGACATATGCTCTTCGCAGCCTAGTTTATGACTACCGAGTTACCTCATTGCCACTAAACGAATGCCAGACTGAGGAAAGAAATCCAGAGGCCGAAATACGACGGAGAATTCTGAAGACAAACGAAATGGTCAACTGACCAACAGAAAGCAAAAGTTCTCGGCAGAGATACACCATATGAACATGAAATCCGATAGATATACTTGTGACTGTGCATTCCATCAAAATTACATGGAATTTAATTTAAGTTCAAGACCAGTTTCCAATCACACAAGCACAGTTCTGAAAAGGATAACTGTAGCCTTCTCAATGACATAAAAAGCATGGAGATGTTAGCTTTGCAGTAGAAACTAGGATAGAATTCGCTAGCCTGAACAACCCAGTGTCCGAGTAAACAACGGAATATTTCACAGGTGTGTAGTGAAAAAATCCAAATGTACCGTGTGACAGCCAGTTTATTTAGTCGTATTTGACTCTGAGTATGTTTGATGTTTAACGATTCTGTCTTCTGACGTGTAGTCCTAGCAACAGCTCCCACGTAACATCACCCTCCATCCCCAGGGGCTTCGCTGGCTCTTAATACCGCAAGATGCTGCTTCGCTCCTTGAGACCTTTGCCATGCTCGGATCTGGTTGGCCATACCATTTTATCTTTCATCTTTTTACTTCTTTTATTAACGAATTGAAAGTGCACATCATTTCTCATGAAGGTTTGCCAAATAAGGAATTTGACCGGCGGTAAGAAGAATCACGTCAACACTCCAAGACCGTATCTGTTTGGTCACTGCCAGTCCGTTGAGACTGCCCACCATTCTAAAGCTTAAATTTGGCATGAATCAGAAGTTGCATTAGATTTTTTGCTGCAGCACTTAAAGCAGACAAACTCAGTGTTTTCCGCAGACGACCATTCTTCGGCGTATGCGTGCACCTTGGCACCCGCACTTCACCAACGAGTTAAGTATGCCTCAAAAATCCGCCTATGTTGCTATTATAGATAACAACAAATTATGCACCCTTTTCCGTTCTTTAGTGTATGTAGACTTTGTTGTGTTGATCATATAAATGTGATGGACTTTTTCTAAGGGGCAACATGTAATTTACCATTGTTGCGTCAATAAAATGAACTGTTACCGTGATGCAAACTCTCTCATTTTGAACCTCTCTGACATCTCGCGTCTACAAAACCACACTGGATGAATCATCCAATCTTCTCGTCTCTGCAAAATGTGATTCAAACCCCGACTGATAGAGAGATAAATTGTCAGCAATAACATTATATCCCTTGTTGAACTACCTTCCCCAAGATGTATTGTACAAGCCATATTCCTGGTATCAACAGTCTCATTAAGTTGTTACAAAAAACTGTGCGATATTTGTCGCCCCAATCTCCCTCAAAGTGCTTTGTAATTATGCAACACGTGTGATAATAGATACACTAGCAATAATGCTCATAATAGTTCTCCAATGTCTATTGCTATTTTACACAAATCGGTATCATACAAATTAGAATGGAACGATTTGGAGCGCAATATCAAAGTTCGAATATACCACAGAAAGGGATTGGACGTGGTCTTTGATCTTATAAAAATTGCATTCTTACTTAGTTTTAAAGTCAAAAATGCAAATAAAACGATTAAAGAACGAATTTGAGAAATTCGCGATCCCTAGTTCAAATGTTACCCATTCTTGATAACTAAAGAAAAAATGGCAAAATCTGACAGTCACGTTTGCAACTGGTGATTTCACAATACGCTCACAGTTCTAAAGCGATGTGTTACAGGACTAGTGTGTCTATTTTGTGATTGCTCGTATTCATCTGTTTGCCGATACGATATGCAATTCTGGACTCAAGCTTACTAGTTGTCAATGCAGCAGCATTGACCAGGTTACGTAATGTAGCTGCATGCTCTCGCAAGTCAGTAACAAAATCTATCCACTTAAAGTTGGTTTCTTTTTCATGACCTCGTAGAACTGCCCAAGGTTCTACATAAAACTTTAAAATTATCTGTCCATTAGCATTAGTTTTTCCCAAAAAGTAACATACTATATTAGATGCGGCTTCGTTTCCACTTGACTATCATTTCCTGAGCGGCCGATGGGGAACGGTTTTGAACCGCAAGGCCAAACTGCGCCATCTTATTCTTACAGCAGACATGGTAAACCGCCGTTTTCATGAGTCTAACTGAACTTTTCCCATTGCTCGTAGTATTGAATGGCCTACTACGTTTCCTGATGATTCAAATTTGAATCGAATGTTTGCTTACGCTCTCAAACAGTTTACGGGAACCCTTTCCATCATACAATGTTTGTTTTCGTTTCTGTCACGCTGTTCCTAATTCCCGAAAGATTCTTCTCCCGAAACCGTTGATTGGTATTGAAATTTGAGACTGCTTATATCCTTAGTATGAAGTGCAGTGGACTGAGAAAAAATCTGGCACATTATCCTTCATACTTTAGGGCTGATTAGTACAAGAGCCCACAGATAGACATGGGCGTCCGCGGGCAGTCGATGATGTCAAAGACATGTAGGGAAAAACTAATATGTGTATTTGGTCCTGTATATACGTCACTTTTCCATCTTACCTTTCACCCATATAGTTTCTTGCACCCTGGTTCCGGTGAGACAAGATCTGTAGTGAGATGGATGTGAAACAGGGATATACTCTTCTGTACATCCACAGTAAGCAACTGCATTTGTAAGCTCATATTTGGCCTAAAGAACTTCACAAGGAGTGGCAAATGACTGCCCAAAACAGAGGTAACCAGGATGAGTGGTAGAGGTTAAAAATGTTGCTTTGAAGTTGACTTCGACTGAGATGCGATGTGAAGATCAAATCACTTCTGTATTGGAAGCCCCAATCAGTTAAGCTGATTACACACGCAGTCTATTTTCCAGAGAATGACACTAACCGACTGAGAATATACATAAATTTGCTATGTAATAATTGAATTTAGAATGCATACCGCTGATATACGGAATACAAAAGTGAAAATGGGATATTCGAAATTTTCTTCCGGAAGAGGGGGTTGTACATTGGGTTTTGTTCTGAACCGGGGCACATCAAGAAAGCTTGTCGCACGGACGATTAGCCAATGGTCCTAATTATCTCAACTTCGACTAATGTTTAGATAGAACGGAGACGGACTGGTCCAATCTCTGGTACCATCCAGCTCCAATCTCACATTTTTAGCAAAAGTCATCTAACGCTAAAAAAAGCAGGACCATCGGTCAGCCAAAATTGCCATCAGTTGCTGCAGTGCGCAGTTCATGCAATTCCAAACAGCTGAAGTGCCTTGTTCTGGACTGAGGAGTTCAAAGTCCAGAAAATTCCATCGGTTTGAACGTAGGCCGTCGATGATGTTTCGGCTTCAGTAACATATAAACTTTGAACAAATCTTAACGTGCGCTACAACCGAGGACATCTTGTTATTATATTTTATTCTGTAGTTCCTGAACAAAGCAGATTCAAAATGTGTCTCTATTTAGAGTATGTTTTTATTACAAATTTCAGTTGTAAATTCAAAAATGCATGTATTCTTCGAAAAATACCGCCTTATGCTGCCTGGCTTATGCATTGGTGCAGAACTTGGACAAAATTAATGAGTACAAAAAGGAGATAGATAATAAAGGCCCCAAGTTAATATGAAATCATGTGTTTTCTAAGTCAGCTTATTTCCAGTCGCTCGGGGCTAATAGAACTACGGATTTCCTTAGACTAACTATTTCAAGGTCACAATTTGTTCAGTTTCTTTGCTTTTATCCTTCGGCCTGTATCCGTTCAGTCCCATTATTTCAAGTTCACAGCAGGTGAGGGAGATGCACACACACACATACATGTACACACGCCACCATCTAGGTGGTTAGCCGTGAATAAGTTAGGCTCAAGCCCATCGAATAAACAGCGTGGTGGATTTTCCCCTGGCAAACCGTCTCCCTAAAAAAGAAGAGGCACCTGGACGGACCAACTGGGCACTGGCTCGTCTGGAATGACTCTTCTGCCTTGCAGAAAGCGATTGGTTGCGCAAAGGCTAGGGGTAAATCCTCGAATAAAATGGCCGACCGAATAGTACAGCAGCCTATAATGCATACGACCATAAATATGATTGTTTTTCTCACGAATGTTTCTAGTTCTTCTCTCAGTTACGAAAGCGATCTTTTACCGTACACAGCTGTTTGTTCCCCGACTATTTCCTGTTATTCCTGTTCTTTCCACCATATTTCCATGCATTCTTCTGGAACTGCATCCGGCCATGCTAATGATGGTGCCTTCGCAATGAATTCTGTTGCCACTCTCTAACGTTCTTCCTCAGATAGTACCCAAGTATCACCAAACTCGCTTCCGCCGGCTGATGCTCTTCTTCATCCTTAATGCCCCTTCAAACTAGCCACCTTCCATATGCAAATACTGAGGCGTGTAGATAAACAGGAGTGTTTACCTCGTTCACCAGAGACCCTAGTTATCGATGTGTGTTGTGTTCAAGAGACTTGCATTCACAACTCCAGCTCTGTTATCTCACTGACCTTCCCATCTAGCCCTTCAGTGCAGTTTTATCGTCGCCGTTCTGGAGATCCTGAAGTTGCGGCTTCTGGTTTTGCTGGCCTTGGTGTGGCTCTTAATGGGACAGCTAAGGTTGACTGGATCCCAGTGGACAGTCGGCTATGAGCAGTGAGACTTGGAGGTTCATGCGGAGTAAATAACCGTCGCTCTGATAGAACCAACTTGTTTGTCGTCTCAGCTTATTTGCCAACATATTGCACCTAAAATGCACTCAAGGACACTTTCTATGAAAAGATGCACGATCTCTTGCGAACAGGAAGGCTGGGTGACTTGGTGATTTTGTTAGGGTACAAAAATGCTAGAGCAGGTCTGCTGTCCTCGAATGAGGCACATTTCGGTGGTCTCTTTGGTCTCGATTCCTGTCGCTCTGAAAACGGGGAATGGTTGTTGGCTTTGTGTTTAGACCATCAATTATTTCTCCCTAGCGCAAGCTCCAGACGTTCCAACCGCCGATATGACACCCGACGGTTGCCAGCTTCGAGTCGGCGATGGAATCAGGCCAAACACATCGCTATTAGCCACAAATGGCGGGGTTGTCTACAAGACTGCCGGCCATACTGCACCATTCCCCTCAAATCCGACCACGTTGTAGTAAGCCCTAAATTGTTCATTTGCTTTGGTGGGTCATCAAAACTTATGGTGCAACGTCGGTTAGATTGCGACAAGCTACCTGATCCGACTATCCTATCATTCTTTAGAAGCGCACTAGACAGAAAGCTAGAAATGTTCCCTTTCTCAAAACATCAATGAACACTGGTCGCTTATGAAGAATGTCTGACATTCCGCTGGCTTATTTAGTTGTAGCCCTGCTCGCCGCGTTGTGATACCTTGGATTTCTGATGAGTCTGTGTGCCTTCTTGAATGTAAGCCAGCCCATCCCGGCTGGTAACGGGTATACCGAGGCACGGCTCATAAGGAGAAGTGACCTCAATTCAATTTTGCGTAGGGTTCACGAAACCTGGTGCTCTCAAGGAACTTTAGTAATGGAACGTGCTGCTATTACGGGGGATTTCCGCAAGTGTTTTCACTTCATCAAAGCTACCGGCAAGAAAGCACTGAGTGTGAGCGAAAAGACTTGTAAAGATGAGGGTTCGCCTACCCAAAAACTGCAGAACCCTCTTGTACGCTGGGCAGAGAACCTTCAGGTATATTTTAGCTGGCCCTCAGTATCAGCACTTCCCGCAGCTGTTCCGACAAGCTTCCGGTCGCCTGTTACTTCAGATCCACCAACTGAGGCGGAAATCCCCAGGAAAATGCATTAGGACGTCATAAAGCGCCGAGATTTTAGGGGATTACCTGAGCTGGGGAGATGATTTCGTCTTGTTGGGTGCCGATGTGCAGGTAATTCAGCGAGCGTTAAATGGCTTGACGGTAGAGTTCTCTAGGTACGGTATACGCTTTACACCTTCAAAATGCAAGGTACTTCTGCATGACAGGATGATCTTCTCCAGTTTCTACATCGCTGCTTCCTCAATGAAGTCAGATATTGGTGAGCCCATTGGGTTTCCCTTCACTTGTTCGTGAAACGTACCCTCGAACTTGAAGTTTGTTCGCAGGCACAATTATATTAATTCACAGGCACAATTCTATTAATTCGCAAGCATTGCTCGACTTCAGTTGTTCGCTCCACCGGTGTTCTTCTGGAAGTTCGTGTAGTGTCTGTCTTACCAGATTTAAGGGTATTGATGTGAAAAGGGACATGACGTCGAAGGGAATCCTCTTCAATGTTTGCCCCATGAAGTTTTCCTAAGAATTGCAAGGGATTGTTGATTGAATGTCCACGTCTTGCGATGAGTGATTTCAGCTGTTTCCATAGGCTTTTGGCCACGTTGTATGCCGGCGTTTCCGGTAATGGGAGGATTGGTCGTACGGTATTCCTTCTATGTGGATTTTCTGTAGCTCATAAAACTGTGTGGTGTATGAGTCATTGGCCTTCATCCTCCACAATCTTCCTTGTTTAGCTAATGTAGTTCACGTAATCGTTTTAGTGTTGCGTTGATTTTCATCGCAAGTCTTTGGTTTGGGTCGCTGTTGATTTCTCGATAAGTTGACATATCTTGTAGCCCTGTTTTTGCCTTTTCTATGAATCTGTCTCGTCCGTAATGACTGTGACCCGTCCCTTGTCTGCCGGAAGAATGATTATATCCGGTTTCTCTTTCAGTTTTTGTAGTGCTCTTTCTTTTGGTTTCGACATAGTTTTTGTTTGTGTGGTACGCGTGCGAGTCGGAATGATTGATCATCGGATTTTCTGTTTTGTTTCGTAAGAGATTCAGATCAAAGGACCAATCACCACAAACCAGTCGGAAAGTGTCAACAATAGACGAAGGTGAACAAAGCAACTGGGAAGCATCTCCAAGAGCAGCCAATCAGCACCGACTAAAAGACTAGGTGATTCATTAAGGCGAACGATGACAGCCAGACCCTCGCCGCAATATCATAGCACTGACGATGACACCTCGGATGGCGATGAGACGTTTGAAATCAAATTACCCAGCTCAGCGAAAAAATCAATATCATCCTGTTGAATCTGAGCTACGAGAACGAACATCATTCTCTAACGTGCTATATTTATACACATATATACGTATATATATATATATATATCAAAGTTCTCACCTGAAATGGTTAATGTTATTTCTAAGTTATTCATCCGTTCAAAGTAGAGAACACGGTGACCTCTGAAGAAACCTGCCAAGTTTCCCACACTCAGTGGTATGATTGTCTCACTGATGTCCAAACTACATGAACCACATCAAATGCAAACAAGGCACATCCGCAGTACCGAAGAGGATAGTGCTACTGGGTCCGTTTATCACGATCCATTTCTTGATGCACAAAGACCAAACTAAGTTTAGTGGTTACCACAGTTGGAACTGACGGTTTTCCAGATTGAAATGCATACTCATATGAGAGTTGCCCACATTTTCTTCCTTCCTCCCAATTTACACAGTAAGTTGGTTTGCTCCAGACCAACCCTCGTCCGCTTTGCTGATCATTCGCCTGGTTGCTGGAAGTACTGATCACACTGAGAACTGGGGACAAAAGCAAAAACAACAAGAATCCTTATTTAGTCAGACAGAATCTCACATCGAAGATTGACGATTTATGACCAAGGAGGGAGCCAAAGGGGCCAGCGCAACCTGATTCTGTTGGATGCAATTGTTCAATCGTCAGTGTTCGTGTAGTGGGAAGACGTTATGATATTTGTTATTGTTTAATGTAGTTACTTGGTGCCTCAGTGAGACCTGTTCAGTTGGCGGTCTAACATGCAACTTTTCTGCACTTCAACAATAGCCTTGGACAAAGTTTCCCGCACCAAATACTTTATGTATGACTCTTAAGTTTATCAATTGATTTATATCTACGGGAGTTGGAAATGAGTCAAAAAATTTTTGACTAACTTTAAACGAATCCGTTTCAACATCTTTTTATAAAACTACCATCCAACATTTCATCTGTATTCTCATGTTCTTGCTTCCAGTGGTTCCCATTGACACATCGATTATGTACGAAGAAAGAGGTGCATTTCTAGAAGTCGATTTAACTCATAAACAAGCATCAAAACCCATGAACAAAAAATTTAGAAGAATCGATACCAATCAATTCGAAGAGTTGCGCAAAGGAATTGACTTTCACTGTATGATAGTCTCGTCTGTGATTTCTTCTGAATGTTTGTTGACTCAGCGATGTATTGGGATGGGAAAAGTAAGAAAATCGCATTGGTTCCGCCAAGCAAATTCCCCGATTCAGTTCCGATTTCATTACACATGTGGCCCGCATGCTTAACTCCACTCAATCGACGAGCCTAAAATTCGCAAACCGCTTGGGTATTCACTGTTTTAAACTATTGTGGGAATGATCAAATTTGTGCTACAATTACATAGAATCTTTTCATTTCAGCCATTGCGTGGGTGGTCACCCGATTCTAGACAGTGTCGTGTTGTTGATAGTATTGGTTTCTACTTCTTTTTTGGGCTCATTTTATGAATTGTGTACACGAGTCTGAAAAACAAGACGATCACTGTTTAAAGCAAGTTAAATAACCAAGTGCTCGACATTAGGAGAAGTCCACGACCTATCTGCCCAACGTCCCCATATTAATTGCTTGATCTAGCAGGGCTTTAATATTCGGACTCGTAATCCGTATACAGAATTCGGCCAGTCACGGTAACCAGTGGATATGAATTACCAGTAAGCACTGAACGCGCTCCGGTCCAAACCACGCGAACTGAGTCAATAAGAAGACCGTAATAGAAAGAAACAGGTTCGAATTATATTTAAAGCTCATGAATTTATATACAATGTTATGGACATTTCGATTAGTGGAACTCGTTCTATCCAACTTCCCTCGCTGAATTTTCGGATTCCACAACCGCTTGTCGTCACGATCTCCGCCGGTTGCTTGTCCACGCAGGCCAGCGTGAAGGTGCATCGAACTGCATCACGTGACTTGCATGTAAATTCACCACCCAGGCCCAGTACAAAATGACATTTTCGACTCGACTAAAATCGATTAATCTGTAAAATGCAGAAAGGTGTCAATAAACTACTCATTGATATTCACCGAGTGTTTCCAGTTGATAATGGAACCGCAACGTGGCCAATGTCTATTCTCCATTCAAGCCAGTGTGTAGTTTCCTACTCTCCTATTCAAATGATCGGCTTTACAGAACCTGGTAAATTAGTTAAAACGTGAATAACTAATTACCGGTGAATAGTTGACTAGGAACTGAGTCGATCAAAGTGGGATGGCTTCATATCTGTGGTATGCGACACAGTCAAAATGCTTCGGTATTTCATCAGTGAAAGCGTCCTCATATCCCTCAATCAACAAAACAGTGGGAGATAAGGACCGGTCATAAGGCTACACTCGTTTGCCTTGTCTCGAAATACATAACTACTAATCAGATAATCTCTTTCTTCTTTTATATTTATTGTATTTTAAACGTGCAACATTTCAGGAAGGAACCACAGCCTTTAAAAGCTTTCAAAGGTGAAACTGGCCGACGGTGGGAGGAGTGCAACCCACGAACTTCTCGTCCAAAAAGCTCCAATAATAGCCGCTTGACCATCGTCGATTAATGTGCCCAGTGAACTTGCAGAATATCCTTTCTAGAATGACGTTTGGGTCAATTTTCAGACTGATCTGGCTGAGCTGTAAGGCGAATACAATTGTATGAATACTGCTCAGCTAGAATAAGTTTCCCATATACACTTCACACAGCTGAGTGTTTCCGCTATTCTTCTTAGTAAAGATATTTTCGATTAGATCCTGTATTTGTGTTTGAATGGTTTCCCGAATTTCTATGATCCAGATCAAGTCGTTGTCAAAAAGACAGAAATCGAAGATGGTTAGTTTTGTCCAATAACACGGTCTATAGATAAGTCAGTCTCTGTTTAATGACCTGATCGATTTGATGCTCGAGTCATTCAACGGATACAAACGTGTGATTTAATCGATCGGCATTTGTAGGCATGGAACCAAACCAGCGTACGCTCTTGCGGGAAACCTAACCGATCCAGTTTTGAGGTATCTTGAAAACAAACTGACTGTGCTTTGGAATCCCGACGGAAATACAAGGGTTAGTTGTAGTGTGCCTTGACAGTGCTTCTCTATGTTGGTGCATATGTGCGGACCCCGTGAGCTTGAGTTCAGTAAGTAAGGATGCCGAGATGACAAACTTACTGAATGGTAACACAAGGTCTCGCACCGTACCAATAATATTCATGGTTTAATTTTGACCCCTCGTCTGTTTCGAAAGAAATCACGTTACATGTATTGTTCGCCGGAGTTGCTGTTCTACATCGGCATTATAAGATGCTTTGAGTCCGTACGAAGACCCTGGAAGTCGTGAAACTTGTGGAATCAAGGCCCGGTTGGCATATCGATCAGGGATCGGATAAAGGACCACGAGGTGACTGGAATAAAGATGAATGCCCAACCATCGTCCACAATTTGGATAACCAACCACGGACTGTCTGAAGGGATTGCAATTCGAAGAAAGAACGGCTTGAGCCAATCCATATACACATTTTGATGTAGACGGGGTTTAGTCTGGTCAGTTTCACTGGTTTAATTTTTGCAGTCGGAGTCAAGCTACAAATTCTGCCCTCACTTGGTAACCTCAACATGTGCAGGATTTAGTGATCCCAGAATTGTGCAGGACAAAATACACGTTCGTTCAATGCACATACCAAACAGACACTTCACGCGCAAGTTGTGACTCATTCACGTGACTTGACCGCCTAACGTGAACTATGTCAATAGTTACAGTCCAAGCGAAGAAACTCACATTTATCCCCGAGGTTACTAAATAACAATCAGACGTTATTGAATGATGACCAAAGTTTATTTAATGATAGCATAGGCCGTTAAGCGACGAAAACTATCGTAAGACTAAAAAAACCGGCTGAACGATTGAAATAAGCAACAGACTTTAATAACGTTTATTTTCTTAATCATCCATCTTCTGGTCTTACCACTGCCCGGTAAATAGACCTATTCTTATCCGTTCCATTAAATGGTGAATTCCCAACATTCCTTATTTTATTACAATAACAAGAGCTCGATGCTTAATTTTCGGCTTATTCACTCCTGATCACCGCCATGCTGAACTTGAGCAACGGTTTAACCGTTTCCCTTGGCTTGTTTTTCTGACTGAGTGCGCTTTAACCTGTCCCAATGATGTGTCCACGCATATTTTTCTTATACTGTTTAAACCAATCCAGTTTAGTCCTGCGTGCAGATCAACTCCATTGAAATAGAAAGTTCTTTCCGAACCGTACTTCCTGCAATGGCTTTCGTCAACAGTATTACTGTTTCTATCGGAAAACCATTATTGTTTCGTAAAACCATTAATGTCAACACTAAGTTTTTCCTATTGGTTCAATATAATAGTACTGCTTTTGTTACTTGCTTCACATTCTTAGCGTCATAGTACCTCCTGGTTTTCTTCCGTACAACGGTGAATGATTACTCGCAACAAGCATACTTCCTTCATCTGGCATAGCACCACCGAGTTCTTCGGAGTCTCACTGCTACGTAATATTTTACCCTACTAGATGATAAAATTTAATGCAAATAAAGAAACAAATAAATACGATGACGACAACGACGACAAAAATGTATCGGAATATTCAGCTGATCGCAGTGTCAACCGTTGGACGGAATGTCCGGTCAGTTAGCTCTTTCGAGATCTACTCGTGCATCACCTTGTCACGCGCACTTGAAGTAGATGTTTCTGTTTGACCTAGTCACATTAAAACATAGCAGCTGAGCTCATTCTTTTTGCTGATCGGCGATCGATAAAAAAACGAATCAGAGCCTTCGGGTTTTCTCTAAACAGACAATCAGAACAGAGCTGGATGGAAACGGCGCACGTCGAATCAGCTGTGGTTTGCAGATCTGACAGCTTCAAAGAGATGCGGATGGTGCGAAGCTGAAACTAAGCCCTTAATTCCGAAAGCACTCATTTCAGCCAACCAAAACAGGGGTGGCATGTTTTAATCGTACCTACAGCGACTACGTAGGAAACAAGGTGGTTGGATTCACTTGAGTGAGTCTTTCACCTGAGACAACCATATAAAGCCAACAGAATTGTAAACCTTGTGGTACGGAATGAACTGTTGCAATATGTAAGATAGGGCCAAGGCTTGGTATCAAAAGTGCAAGAGCGTTTTGTTTCGGTCACATGAGTCATGTGACAGTGAGGACGGATCCTATCTGACTGACAGGACTGTCCGACAAGCCGTTTGCAGCACGGTGAATAGCGCACAAAGTAAGAACTGGATTGACCCCAAAACAGAAAGTAGATTGTGGAACCAACTATTTGCCCCAATTCTGGAGCAAAGGAAAAGCGGTCTTATTGCCTGACAAACTCAGGAGCGAGCGGGAGAGGTGCTAATGCCGAAGACCCAAGAAGAGACACCGAGCCCACCCGACGAAGGGGGAAGCGGCCGATGAGGTTTTAACTTGAGGTGACCTAATTAGTTTGTTTGGTTATGACAAATAAAGGAAACCGTCGTATTGACGGGGCAGTGACCACTTTGATTTTCCCGTCTGATTGAGCGAAGGGGGAGTGAAATTGAGTCAAGACGACCGGCTAAGGGCGCCACCAAATGTTAGAACAAATAGATTCATCAGGCAGAAAACTCCGAAGATAGTGGCTTGATCCCCTACTAACGTAATCAATTTTTTGATGTAACTTCAAACATATATATATATATATATATATGAGTTTTAATCTTAAGACTAAACGCGAGACAAGCATTTTCATCCGGTCGATTTACCGCCATGCTATTCAATCGGTTTCTTACTCCAAATTTTTGAAAAACCGTGACCGTGTTTTAGCCGAATTCCTGAGCAACGTACCATAATGCGTTCTGGTTATTTCTAGATGAGTTTTCCTTTTTCACCTTTTTACAAGGTGATGAGTGCAAATAATTTTCTTATTTTTTATCCTCGCGTTTTTGGACTAAAATGAGACATTATTTTTTATTCAAAAGTCTATACAATACAACGCAATGAAATAAAATAACGCTGTCACAAAACCCAATCAGTCCCCTGGTCCCCTTCAAGTTTATGCATTACGGCAAATAAGAAACCTCAAATTTTAGCTACAAAAATCTTATTTGGTACCAGACCCAATAAATGTCTGCTCGTTTCTTCGTAAATAAACCACTCGCTTTTCTTATAACCTGGAAAAGACGGAAGCAACGCTTCATTGTTCAGACCCTACTGGGGCTCTTCTGAATCTTTCATTTTTTACGGCAACATCTTGCATCATTTCCGAAATTTAATGAATAACAGGTCGCAAAATACCATGACAGAAAATTTGTGCACCCCTCCCCTTGCATTTTGATTTTAGCAGTACCCCCATAACTGTGCAGAGTATAGCAGTCATTTTTGTGTACCATACCAGCAGCCGTGTAAAGCGCTTATTCACAAAATTTCAATGCTTTAGCGGCTATCGTGGTGAAATTACAATGGAAAATGGAAAGCTTTTCTGCAGAGAGGTAAAGCCTCTATTTGGGTTTCTGTGCCAATTAAGCATTCAAAAAGCAAGCGGAGCGTTTGTGCACAAATTTTGAACTTTTGAACCACTTCAGTGTTGGTCGACAGGCACTCGCACTTCTGGATGACCTCCCATTTATGTATCCGCCGAAGCCAACGCAAACTCCGGATCAGAGCGCCCCTAACCTTCTCCTTTGGGATGATTCATAGTCTGTAGAACACCAACAAACTTCGGGTTAGGTGTGATTTGTGAAACGAAGCAAAACATTACTGAAATTTGCTTCCATTTGACTCTTCGGCGTCATTAACAGTAGTGAACATATTTCAGTGATGTGTTGCTTGGGCGATCTGAGCTGAAGTCTGTCCAACTGGGTTGTGCCTACTAAGGAGACCAGTTCATTCCATACTTTTCCTACTGAAAATTATAACTCAGTGGGTCGTGGCTGACCGCATAGCTTAGTTGGTTTTCGTATACTGCATTCTTTGTACAGTCATGAATGAAAAGGGTTTGCAGTGAACTGAAAAACGACGAACCTTGGGACTACCCATAACGACGTGGATTTGTTTGTACAGCAGACAGCGAGTCAACGATTCAGTCCGTTGATGATCCATATCTGACCATTTTAAAACAGAAGAGGTCATTCGGATTCGCCGTCTCTCAACGATTGAAGTTCTTTCTCAATAGACCATGACACAGATTTACTTGACTCCACTAATTTAGTGCCCTTTTTATCCACCTCATGGTTAATAAGATTATCTGATTTGGACTAATCAGTCAAGGTATGGCTAAAAATCAAACAAATACCCTACTCAAACTGATATCTTCTCAAGCGAGCAAATTCGACGAGTCCGTTGATGTGTCCATGGTCTGTCGAAGAGTTACTGTGAATGGCTTTCAGTCAACAATGAAGTGGTCCGTAATTTCTTAGATAATATGTGCAAAAGTTGTGTCAACGTTCTGTGATCTAAATGCCACTTTGCTCTATTTTAACTAGCATCAGTCTCCCTGAAACCCAGGGGAAACAATGCCTTTCCGAATGCACTTTGTGGCATAATTTCGTTGTGATAAAAGCTCAAGTGTCAAAATTTTATGTATAGGTGTTCCACTGCATCACTATCAATCTGTCCAGAAATGGATGTTGGACCCCAGAAGTAGGTGGAGATATTACCAAAATCTAGATGCGGGTAGGGGTCAGCTTCGGTACGTAAGCGCACAAGTAAATCATGTGGCATCAGTTAGACTTTTAATCCAACAAATCGAGCCTCCGAGGCAGAAGAAGCCAAACTAAAAAAGTAGATCGCCATAGGAGTTTTTATTGCCCTACAATATAAAGATGACCATTTGTTTAACCAAAGTAATAGAAATATTAAATCGATCATTAGACGTGCGGTATCCAGCAGCACAGTTGCGTCTTTTGCAAATAACCAAAAGCTTAAGCTTCCAGAATCACTCAAGCTGTCTTTCTGAACCTAATGTCTCCCACATTGTCTATCAGTTCATTTGTAGTTGCAGTAACGCATACATAGGCAAGACGGATCGCTGCTTTGCACGAGTTTCAGAGCGCATATCGAAATGGTTGTCAAAATCGATGGCCCAATCCTGTGTGACTTCTTATACTAGTGCAAATCTCCGACCTCTTTGATCGTAAAGCATCTGGTCGGATAGGGCCATAAACTGGACAACGCAATATTTCAAAGTACCAGTGCGCAATACAAACCCTCAAACTAGTAGGTATCAGTGACACTAAGCTTATCAGTATGCATCAGCAGAAACGGTTGACTCTGAGTGTTATTCTACCTCGGCATCAACCCGTACGACCTTCTTCCGCCTGGCCACTTCAATTTAGCACTGACTGTAAAACTTTCCATCCAGTTGTAATGCTTTACGTTCATGTCTGAGAACAGTAAAGGAAATGCTTGCGTCTCGCAACATATGTTTTCTTTCTTCCTTGACAAATTGAATAAAGGAGACTCAACGCTTTAAATTAAGCTTCAGCTTTGTTTCATACTATAATAATTGCAAAATTGCCTAACTGGCTCGTGTGTACAGGTACGCATGTTTCGATTTTCGCTAACGAAACCGTGTATATATTCAGCCATTCAAGTGATTGGTTATTCGTTTGTGTCGGTTCTGCGACGAAACGTGCACATGTAGGTGAATACTTGCTACCGACGAAAGGGATTGTTCACCTAACCTAGACGGCCTATAAATAAATACGCAACAGGAAGTAGGTTTGCTTGTAAGAAATTCGAATAAAATCATTTAACAGGACCTTAAGATATAAAATCATGGACCTCAGGAGAAAATAATTAGGAAATAAATGAGCGCCGAATGAAACAGGTGATGAATCAGGCTGTCCTTAGCAGTTGCACTTCTGGTAAAAATCCATCCCTCCGGGACAGATAAAGTTATTTTTCTAACGGAATTGAATCGTCCTTTCAGAAATGGTTGATCTTCGAATGGAAAAATCATTGCCGTCGTCGCCACTTTCCTGCGTTGAAAGATTTTATTAATTGTCTGAGGCATAGAGGTAGCAGATGGGTGCATACGCCATAGTCATTGGGGCTCACCATACAGGGGTGTGGGTGGGACCGAAAGTCATGAGCCTAGAATTTGGAGTAACATGCTATATCTGTGCCCATAGTATTTATTCGTAGATACAAACGAACGGGTCAGTAGGGAAACCATACGGATGTAAACAAGTAGTCATATGTGAAGAAGCTTAAATAAGCAAACAGACAAAAACATATCCACCATTCACCTGGCGCATGTGAAAACTCGGCAGAATGTCCGTGTAGATTGAAGACAACGTGATCACAAAGATCAGAGCGATCCGAAATATGGGAACCACAATTTCGTTGGCAAGCCAACATAAGTAGCTGTTTGTAGTATGGGCACGTGGGACCAGACCAATGAAATATTCAATAGTTACTCGTTAACGATTATATGAAAACCGTGAAGGGGTAGGAGGGGATTGCTGGCATTCAATATTAGTAGCACGCTCTAGTCGACACTCTTGTCGACAGGTGGAACAAGATTGGACCAATTTGTAGGGAAACTTCAGTCAAATTTCGATAGAATATCATCTTCCATAAAACCACAGTGAAACTGTTCTATGCATATCATTTTCGCGACCTTTGGCTTAACCAGACGTGCAACTGTCATACTCACCTGAAATGCATTAGTAAATACCGAAAGAAGTAATAAAACCTTGCCATTTTGCAAATTTCCACATGTAACAAATGGCGACTGTACTGTTTCATGTAGTTTCGCAGGATCTTGAAGCTATGGCGATAACGAGAAACGTCAACTCATTCGATCACCAATCGATGCTCGTTCGACCTTGTGCTATTCCAATATGTATATATATATATATATATATTTATATATATATATTTATATATACACACTTAACTTGCCCCATCATCGTAGGTAGGCTTCTGTGATGCACTCAAGTGTGGTGGCTACCTTGTCGTTCAGCTATAACAGTTTACTCACCCCTTGTTGACCTTTATTATCATGGAGGGAGACACGCACGCACGCCCGTTTAAGCTCGTATCTTGACTGCTGGTCACTTACAATCACTGAAGTGGACATTCCATACACATGCACTCACAAACTTGCCCACACTCGAGTTTGTACTCGGCTGATTGCAGCCTATGCCATGACAATTGAGGCATATACAACGGCACACAAACACACAATTGCACATATTCTACTTACGAATAGATTCATGTGAGGTCGCCCGAACCGATCAGCCTCAAATGAATCCATGACCCATTCCGCCAAATACACACTGCACAGAATTCTGTCATACCGGCATCACATAACACTGACTTTTTCTCGTTTCAATTGTTCATTCTTTTGTGTTTATTTCCTGATGTTTATAAACTTTAGGACCGTGTTCCTACAATACACACCTATTGACCGCCCGTCCATTCAGTCCGTTGGGACGCCACGTTGAGTTGATTCAGACGAAAGAATCCCAGGGGGCCTTTAACGCAGCTAGGACCTCCGAAAAGACCTAGGCAGCAAGTAACTGAAAGGGCCTTACACAAGGCTGCCAGAATAAATCCTACGGGGAACTTCACATAGGGTAGCAGATAGTTTATATACCTCGACAAATTGAAGCATAGTATAGCCGGGCCTACGATGCGTTTTCTGTCCTAAAGGTTTGAAATATTGCCACAGGACTGACTCAAAGCTGAGACCCAGTTTTCCCAAGTTTGTGTAAAGCAAGGTAGACTATATTCGTTAGTTGGGCAGTTGAGTTTCACCGAGTGGTCCTAAATGAAACGAGCGGTAGTCACGGGCATAAAAACCTTAAGTGACTTTTATCAAGTTCACGTACCTATCGTAAGGGAATGGTATTGTAACCGGCTTTGCGCCTGAGTCTGATAGGGTGGCTTTATTGGTTATCGCTGCTTGCGCGACTCCGGACTCTGCCAGACATTTCACGACCAATACGCAGGTGTGGATGCAACCCGATCTTGCCAGACAGCGAGCAAGTGCAGAACTCAAGACCAGAGTGAAACAGCGTCACTGCATTGGCAACCAGCGCTCAGTGGACACGGTGTCGTGTTGGGAAGGTAGGAATGCGGATATTCAAATCGACAGCGCCGTATCATGAACTTGTCCAGCCATTCAGGATGTGCGGTCCGGATTCGACAAAAGGCGACAGGAACTAAATCGCGTGAAATGCACAGAACAAGATGGATCAATAAAGGCGCAACCCGGACAGCCGACGAAATGATGGCAGTTGCACAGGCACAATAATACAGGCAAAGCAACTTATAAATGTGATTTTACTCAATGAACCGGATACTCTGTGTACTAAGTTTCGACGCTCGTTCTCGCTTAAAATAGTGGCGGGGAACCACGGCGACCTAGAGATAGGATCGGCCTACTGAGGAGTAGAACACGGTACAGGGAAACGGCGATACAACGATATATTCGGCATCGAGTGCACACTGCGGCAATTAGACCGGCTCTCCTACAGGACATAGAAAGATACCCCATAGAGGAAGACTATCTGGGGCTAGGGATTGGTGTTTTTGTAATGAAATTTATCATTAATCCTAAAGTAAGGTGACGAATGTCCAGCTCACTTATAAAGAAAAGAAACATTTGAAATGGTTCAGTTGTGTTGAGCATGTGTGTCGGCCTACTCCCTTTGTATATTTTGCGCTCCGGAGATGGTGTGACATTGATCAGAATGGACAACAAAAAAGATTGCAAATGATATTGAAACTCCTGCTGAATAAAACGAGTTCAGGCTCGTGACATCCTTTCCCGAGACTGGCGGAAATATTGGGCGGCATGACTCAGTGTCGCTCCTATAGTTACAAAAACTACATTGAACTGGGTTTGGATAGCGAGACTACTGTTGATCATTCACTTTTTTAAGTTTTTTTTTTGTTTTGACACAATTTTATAAGAGATCGTCTTGCACATACCAAATCGCAGATGGTTTTATTCAAATTTGGTTGTTCCAACTGTCGGAAATCGCTAGAAATCCTACCTGGTAGTAATGAACCTTTCGGACTAGTAACTCTTACGATCAGAGAGCAATTAGACCGGATTCGACTACAGTGAGCAAATCAAAACTGTTAGAATCCTAATTCTTACAAATAAATTGTAATATTGTGGTACTTGGAATTCGACCGGTGGCGACAAAACACGGATACGACTGTCCATATGCAATGGAATGACCCCGATAAAAATTACACAACAACTCTTGGGACTGCATATGAATTACAAAGAATTCTTTATTGGTGAAGTATGTTCAAGCCAATGGCACTTGAGGCATGTTTGCACGAGCGGTTCGTGTGATGCCACAGTTCTGATTGGCTATTTGCGTTCGTAGGCTACCGCGAGGTTGTACCGGATCACGTCGCGTGACCTCCAAGTAGATTCACCACATTGATGCAGATTTCACGGTCCTGAGATGAACGCGATTCGGAATGCAACTACGCATTTATCCAACAAAACAAAGACGAAGCTGTCTGGTCGATTTCGGTCGTCTGATATGCAAACGAGATAGGCAACGACAAGTAGGACAGCAATGACGAGAAAAATTGGGCCGAAAATGCAGTCACGTTTGGTTTAGTTGGGCTATGCATAACTATGAACAAATTTCTGCATAAAGTAACACCTTTGCTGCCTGATGTGGTGGTAACCCAACTTTCTGTTTTAAATCTTGCATTATCTTACCACGTTATCTCGTTATGCTGTCCTAGTGGGTCACTTCTGTCAAAGAGGCAATGCAATGTCTGATGTATTTTGGCGCAAATTGCTGGCATGTTCTATCAATCCTACTGTGTTCAGACAAACTAGAAATTTGTCACAATATGTAGTTTCGGTAGCTCGGCGTGAATGGGTATAGATCCTTTAGCGCATTTGCGTTGTTCATGTTTTGACGTTTTATTTATTGTACGAGTGGGAAGCAATATTTCGAGCGGCTTCGCCCATTGGGAAGCTGTCCAATGGGGTAGCGACTGATAGTGGGAGGAGTTGAATCCACACCTTCACGTTCGAACGCCTTCATGTTAATCGCTTGACCATAGCAGTTAGATGCGTCAGGGATTTGAGTTTGTTACGCTTGTGCAAGGGGAAGGAACAAATTACTTTAGGCAACTAGCAATACTCGATACACAAATGAAAACAAACGTTTCTTTTGGATCGTTGCTGTGTCCACCAAGTCCCATTTCTGACTGGCGATCGAGAAGTGCTATGAGTTCAACACCTTGATCAATGGGCCACGTTGCATGGATTTTGATGGTTTCGTGAGCACTTTCAACCACTTGATAAGTGTCTTACTGTATTTCTGAGTGGTTATCGAAGCACCGATCGAATTCCAGTGGTCATTTTCTCCCTTCACTTTCCAGTTTTTACGTTTCACTTCCACTGTCGTGAAAACAACAGTGCACATCATGCCCAGGAAATGAGTCATGGTCATTAACGGGCTGCCAAGTAGGGAAGTTAATCAGGAGGGGTAGGATTGGGGAGGATTCAGACCCGCGATATACAAGTTGAAAGGCCGGCATTCTGTTTATTCGACGAATACCGGTAAGATGACCTTGTAAGCTATTCTAAGACATAAGAAGACACCTTACGAAAACAACGACAAAATTTTATATATATATATATATGTATGTATTATATATATATATATTTCCCAGGAAGCCTTGCAAATGTGCATGTGGTATTGATGTGTGACGGAATCGTTCCCTGGCTTCTGAAGTTAACCGTATAGTGCATCAACAAAACCAACGCAGCAAGGTCTTCCCTACTTTCCAGTACGAAGAAGAATCCGAAGGACAGAAGAGGCAGATAGATCACTTCATCTCTCGGATAGAACCTTGTGTAATTTATTGTGGAAAGGATAGTACATGACATACGGCAAAGTCTACTTAGCCACTTCAATCGGGTACCTCGGAAAGCAGTCTACCAGCTACTCAGTCAGGTAAGAAGTGTATTTGGAAGACGTACAGTACGAAATAAGCTTAAGTGCAAGGTAATCGTAGACTGTTTCTTGGATCCCACAAGGCCTGCACTAGCTTATCTTGTGCTGGATAAAATTCCTACTGGAGTTTTCGTACCCGAAAAACTGAAGAGACGAATGCACAGAAGTGTATGCCCAAGTGGAAGTTAAACAAGGAGATAAGCTTTCAGTGAAAGGGAATTTGCTCTTCTGAGGAGAGGCATAAACTGCAACGTTAAATAATACAGGAGAAGAGACCTCGAAGTTTGGGGGAGAGGCACACCCCTATCATGCTAGCGGACGTAGACAAGAACAGCCACAAAAGCGACATTCGTTTCAGGACTTCGTGATCGCAATGCACGAAGACATTGGTAGGGAGTAAAAGATAAATCAAACAAATTCATCTTGAAGAATACAAAAAGGCTTCATTTCTAATAGTTAGGATATTCCCTATCAGCATACGCACTTTAAAGGTCACAGCGTCGATTTGGGCGATGGTTGCAGAAGTAAGATATTCGGTCTCGGGGTTGACCAGAACCAACAGACAGGTTGTTCGATGTGAGCTTCTCAGCGTTCCAATCAAGGTTTGCGGTCATCCACCTGGGTCCACATGAATGTGGCTGAACTTGATCAGTGTAATATCTAGCTGTACAAATGTTTATTTTCAATCATTCTCATTTGACATACTATGACGGACGGTTGCCACTGTTCACGGTTCGCTGCTTTATCCTGCTGTGCATCTAGCCGGATGGTTCAAGTAACTTTCGGGCACCAATGTCGAAGACATGAGATGCCTGATTTGCCTAAGTTTTCTCATTCCATTTTGTCACGTCATCTGCTGACCTCCAGACGGTTTCTTCCAATCCGTGGGATAATCGTAAAATTGGAGGCCGTTTCTTATAACAGTGTTCGCCATACCTAACACATTACCCAGCCAGCGTCATATGTTGAGAAAAAGCGTTCTCATAACCTAGCCTTAACATTACTCACCCGTTCAGTCCATCCACCCCTAGCCATAGTAAGTAAACATCCAAGTGACAAAAATCTCCAACACGCGCAGTCCATGTCTTGCAACCATACAGCAGAACCGAACGCACTGTGGCACAGTACACACGACCTTTCAACTTCCGTGAAACTACAGACCAAAGTCACACGTGCTTCAGTCCAGCATGAACTGTTCTGGCCTTGGATTTACTCCTGTTCGCCTCCACTACCATGCCGCCATCGCTCGACAAGCAGTTGAAATATAAGTGAAACGGTACACATTCGTTAGTTCCTCCCGATCCAGTATCAAATTATGGAATATTGTCGTCCATTCCTATAATAGCACTTTACACTTCGTAAGTGTGAAGCGCATTCCGAATGGAACTACAGACCTCGAGAGTCTGTCTAGTGCATGTTGTGCATGGTCCGCAGATTCGAACAGGTATAGGAATTCATCTGCATAATCTAGGTCAATTAGCTTCTCTCCACTTTCCTGTTCGATTCCTACATCCTGCAGACCTCCTCAATGACTTCGCCCATGACGAAGTTGAACAAGAATGGAGAAATGTCGAACACCGCTAGACGAATTTGACAGTTCACGGTATAATCTCACGTGACCACAGGTATGCAAGTATAATGCTCGCAACAGGTTCATAAAAATTGCTGGCATACCCTTACGGTGAAGAGCACTGAATAACGCTGTCTGACCCACTGAGTCGAACGCGCCTTTCACGTCGAGAAATCTATGATCGTAGGGCGGCTTTATGTGTAGCGCGATTCCAGTAACTGCTGAAGAGTGAATATCTGGTGGATGCAATCTCAACCGAGGCGGAATCCCGCCTGATGATCGCAGACATTACCTTCGCAAACAGATGTCAACCTGCGCAACATCACAGAGACAAAGACCTTAGTAATTATCCATATCGGAAAAGTTTCTTTAGGAAGGATTGGACTAGTCAGACAAAAATATGAATGGGGAAGGGATTTGTAGTGTTACATGCATAACCTGAATACACAAGAACGTGTTGTGTTAATTGTTTTGTTTTCTTGGGTTTGCAATGGGACGGAGGGTGGGCCAGGGGAGTTGAAACGCAATCACAAATCTGTGTTGAGAACAAAGTGGGGGATTGTGAAAACTGACCGCGACAGCTTCCGCAGTGCTCAAGAGACGATACTTTGCCAACCTAGACTGTTGACCTCTGACCTTATACCGGGGTCCGGAAAGCTTGCGTCACATTCACGGTGTGATTAGTCTACGTTAGATTTGAAATGACTGCGCTATTAAGTGACTTAGTTGTTCCAGTGCTCAACCATGCAGGGTGGTGGTCACGGATGCGTTCAGACAAGCGCCTGGTCGTGTCGCCGATGTACATCACTGAAATCGAGCTTGTTCACCAACTTGTTTTCCCAATGTACTAAGTTGGACTTTTAAGGAGCCTTAGTAACTATCGGAATTAAATTAGTCCCACGATGACTGATACAATCACACCGCGTGCCCTTCTTGAAGATGGGTACAGTCAGTGACCCACGCCACGACAACGTAATACGCTCCTTGTTCCAGATATCAAAGAGCTGGGAGGTAAGTGCTTTTATCAAAACTCTCCCCAAGCGGGGGAATTCGTCGTGATCGGACACTCTCCCCTTAGAAATTCACTATTTGACTCCACTTCTACTTCCGTTGGGGAGTCCAGCGACAACTTCCAACGATTGGCAGCTGCAGACGTCGGCGTAAATACGTTAGCTTTCGGCCATCTAAATTGATCTGCGAAAAATTCAGTCTACCATGAATAGACTCTCCACTTATATCGCACACTACTTCACTAACCGAAGTCCGCCGCCCACCGCTGTCGCGTATAAGCCTAAACAGTCTTTGACTGTCACCTGAAGCGGACGCTACTTCCATCTCTTCGGCTACCTTAACCCACCAATTTAAACTTTCATTCCCAAGGTTTATCGCCAATTGACGCTGCAGCTATCGACACAGATAAGGAGGTAACGTGTTTTTCTATTTGGCTGAGCGACCGTTGTGGGATCCGGTGGCTTTGAAGAACGCTAGACCCAGGACCACAGGCGGAACCTGATGTCAAATGCATCGCCTGCTTGATTTCGTCTCAGCGCTGGTCAACACTGCTGCTTGTCGATGTCCTCAGCTTGTGGGAAAGTTTCTGTTCATGGCTGCTGTGAACAGTTGAATCGCACAGACGGTCGATGGTCAACCGAGTTTGTGGCCTGCGTCGATGGCCGTTGAGTTGCAGCAAAGGTCGCACCAAAGCTAAAGCATGGTCAAATTCGACGTACGTAGTCCAGTACGACCTACAGTTCTGGACAGAACTGCGCCAACGGTAGTTTAATGCGGCATGGTCGACCTGTCTCAGACTACTTGCGGGTTGGAGCAGCATGTCGCTGTGCGGCATTAACTGGGCCGGAAATTTGTGCTGGAAATGACTGGAGAAGGCTCTCCCCGTTCTTTTCACTGAGAATGCACGGTGCAGCGTCCACCTAAACAAGCTTCTGATGCACTCAGTTTTCCAACTTGTGCATTACAACAACAGGCTACCACTACACTGCCAGAGCCTTTGCTCTTCCGAACAAGATTGACGAGTTCGTCGTAAAACTTGTCTTTTTGCATGTCGGTGCTGCAGTCTGTTGAAGCGTATGCCGAGATGACAAGTAAATTACTCCTAACACTATTATCCTTCCGGACGCTGACTGATCCGTACCCTCTTATGGTGCACAAGCGACTGTTGACTGGGATCCAGTCTAGGAGGGCTGCTTCAGCCTTGTCATCCAAGACTATTCGCACACTGGGTTGACGCACAGCTTGAGCTGTTTCATCTCCTGAGGTTCACAAGAAATATCTTGAGGAGATATTAGGCGCAGTTACTTAAATTACACTGCTGGACTCCCGAATTCGTGTTGCACTGACACACCAGGCATCAATCAACTGTCAGAGCTGTACACGCCTGTTTTCCGCCCTGCATGAAGGTGCGCAAATTGAAGGAACCGAGATTCAGAGGCTGATGAGGCTTGAGAAAATGTGAACCAGCAGGTTGAAAACTACTTACGACACTGTTTGACAGTGAGCCGTTTCGAGTACCGAGCTCGTTACCATTCGGGGCATTATGAGTAGGCAGCTCGGGCAATGAGATTCGGCTGGAGACAGTAGAGGCAGGCTGAATAAAAGAGAGGGAACTCTGAGCAGTAGCATACTTATCACTACCCACCCCGCTCGATGCAATGGACAGCGCGGCCCTGATTATCCTGCGCGACGACAGATGCAGTATGGAATGTTTTGTAGACTTGTGAGTCATGGAGACTGGTGGACGGGTGCCGCTAGGGCGTCTAGTCACTAAGCCGAATAATGATTGGGGTTCTCAACCAAAGCCTTTGGTTCTAACAAGAATCTGTCCGCAAGGCAGCCGGGAAGTTGGTCAACGTAGATCAGTTATCCTTCCACTGATTTCTCTAACTGAGGTACCAGATCAGATCAACGCACAAACTAGCGACCACTTCGTCTCTACCCATTGACCTTCCAGTCAAGACTGGATCTTCGGCTTGAGATAAACCATACAGTAGCATTCGTTTGGTCACGGAGGCACGCAAGCCGTGATAATACGTCAAGATATTGTCTCGTTGTGATACCCTAGATTTCTGTTAAGCCTCTGTTCCTTCTCGACGCTAGCCAGTCCATCCCGGCTTGCAATGAACGCGATAAGACTCGTTAAGTAAAATGCACACGACGCAAACTTGCGTAAGGTTTGAGAAGTGTGATGATCTTAATGTGCATTAAAGATGGAACATTTTGCTGGTCTGAAAAATTCCTGGAACCATTCAGTGTCAGTGAAATGATCCATGAAGCTGACGGTTCGCTGCCCGCAATCAGCAGTGATGTCTTGCATTTTGAGGTATAACGCATCTAGTCTCCAGCATTAGCCTCTTTCTTAACTGGTATGGTACATGTACTATGACTAGTTTCAAAAGATTCGCCTTTTCAGGCGGAGATACGCAAGGAAACCAAAACTCTAAGACGTCATAAAATACCGGACTCCGATAGCCTTTCCCGAGCTTTATGTAAAGATGGAAGGGTGGGACTGGTCAGAGAATCTCAAATTTTGTTCTTGGAAGTCTATTATTCCGAGAAAATCCATCTTTAAGAAGGGAATTTATTGCTATCCTCATCGTGAGAACGGACCTCGCGCAATTATTACGCTAACCGCAAAGATAGTAGTTCAATCCTCGTATTGTCAAGGCTGATAGCCTCAGCTTTTCTTGTCAGATTACACTACACACGCGGATGCTAAATTTGGGACCAACATGCTGAATTCCGTGCTACTCGTGGATTCGTCGAGCAAATTTTCACCGCTGACAGTTGTTGGAACACCGTTCTGTTTACTAAAAACTAACTATCAACGCCTCCTTAGACATGCGCACGAAATCGGTACGTTGACACAATGCCACTGTTTCTTGAGAAATGAAGTACCTGAGAAATGTCATTTCACAAAGATTTGCACCGTCATCTCTTAGATCAGGCTTATTTCACCTTTGATCGTCGTCCAGGTCGGTTATTACCGCTCGCCAGGCATGGGTACCCGATATCCTCATGTCCAAACATTCCTATACTTGTACAAACTTGGGAGTACTGCCAATTTATATCTATTCTGATGGCATTCTGCCCTCGTTCCTGAGGTTGATTCAGCCAAACTTACAAAGAATTGTCGACGAATCACAGTTGTCATCCTTCTGTGGACTGTTCAGTGAAGGGCTTCCGTGCACACTCCAGATTCTGATACGACAATGATTAGAGATGGGTGAGTCGAGTGAAGTATTCTGAAAAGCTAAGGTATGTGATGAACCTTACAGTATTTTTGCTTTTCTGATTTCGCCTGTAGACGAATTTAGCCATTCGCCAAGGTGCCAACGGCCGTTCATCTGCGACCAGATGACCCTGTTAAGCATCCATGCAATCGATTAATGGACTAGTATTTCTGCTTACCATATCTGGCGTTGCCCACTCAGTCTAGTTGAATATCTCGAATTTTCGTCACCATTGGTTTGTTCACATGCCCTCCCCCCGCGTACGGTATTTTTTCAGTCACGTAGTTCGTTTTTGACGGACAGGCCAGCTCAAACGGATTAGCCACTAATGTCAGACCACGAATGTGGATGTAGTGTCTGTGATCGCCTACCGCCAAGCATCGGCAGAAAGCAAGTCATTAAAACATGATCGTGCGTGATCTATGCGACAACGACGGGGTCAACCAGAGTGAACTGACACGAATTCGAGAAAGATTAAAAGCATCAACATTATTAAAGGGAGTGGGTGAAGTGAAAATGGCAAGAAATCACTAACAAAACAGAAACAAAATTTGCTTTGTTTCACTTTTATTTTGTAATGTGGCCGGCAGTGGCCAAGTGAATAATGTCGCTGCGTTTGGACGTGAAGGTTGCGGGTTCGAATCCTCCCACCGCCGATCAACCTACCCATCTAGCAGCCCTCTGTTGGCTGCGGTCCCCTTCCTGGAAAATGATGTACATTGTTATTTCAGTAATAAAGGAAGTAAAAGATAAAAAAGAAAAAAAACATCTGTGTCAGTGTTTCCTACATTGCAAATCGCAAATCATCCAGTCACTTTTTGGTGCACTAAACACTGTCAATGCCCTATTTGGCTGCCACTAGGATAGTGGGAAGCATCAATCCAGACTAATAATGAAGTCAAAATATTCATTCCCCCTAGGCAGTTCAGAACTTGGGGACCCGATCGTTTCTGCCAGTCGTGTGCAGTATGTTTAGAAGAACAGGAAAGATATATAAAGTCGTACGTGTAACACGTGCAATTCACGGAAGACGGCACAATTGCTAATATGGTCAGACCGCAACGCTCGAGGCACGTTGGCCTAACCTACGGGACGGTAGATCTCGTAACCCATCAGGGGTCTGCGACTGAGGGATTAGTTTTTGCGCCCTTCGGATGAGATCAAACATTCTAAATGCTCAGCTGCAAAGAGAGCATAGAACTGTGTTTTGTACGCCACCAGAGGCCTGCGTAGAATCGGAGTCTAACCATCATCCCTAGACCGAGTACCGAAAATCCGTTAATCCGATGGAGTGCTGGGCATCCGCGTTCTTTCTCGGATTTTAGTGAAAACACCGCCACAAAATGGCGTTGCGTGGGATTTCCTCAGCAGAGTCAGTTTGAGACGCATCACTATCTGGAAGCATTACGAAAAGCGGTTATATCGAGTTTGAAAGCAACATCCCACCCATGTTCAGGCACTCGTAGGCTGCGGTAAGAATACTGTAAATCTGATGAGTTGTTAACATTATACTGTTCATATATATATATATATATATATATATCCTTGAAAATTCACACTGACCACATTGAGAAATCACAAGCTCGTTTTAAGTGATACCATTACATCGCAATATATTTGGAAAAATTTGCCCTAGGAAGGATTGGACTAGTCAGACAAAAATATGAATGGGGAAGGGATTTGTAGTGTTACATGCATAACCTGAATACACAAGAACGTGTTGTGTTAATTGTTTTGTTTTCTTGGGTTTGCAATGGGACGGAGGGTGGGCCAGGGGAGTTGAAACGCAATCACAAATCTGTGTTGAGAACAAAGTGGGGGATTGTGAAAACTGACCGCGACAGCTTCCGCAGTGCTCAAGAGGCGATACTTTGCCAACCTAGACTGTTGACCTCTGACCTTATACCGGGGTCCGGAAAGCTTGCGTCACATTCACGGTGTGATCAGTCTGCGTTAGATTTGAAATGACTGCGCTATTAAGTGACTTAGTTGTTCCAGTGCTCAACCATGCAGGGTGGTGGTCACGGATGCGTTCAGACAAGCGCCTGGTCATGCGGCCGATATACGTTGTTTCATATGGAACCTCTGAGGTAATAAATACATAACAAGGCTGCAGAATCAGTAACTTTGTCTTACAACCGTAATGACACTACGGGGCGGGATTTGAAAAATATTCGGAGCTTGGCTGCGCAAAATGTCTTATTGATAGCGCTAGTCTGTCTTCATCATGCTGTCTCCGCTAGCGTGTCACCTTTGAATGGCGGAGATATGTATACCGGCCTTCCCTCCATCGTTGCCCTCCTAGAAACTTCCTTTTCTGTCTCCAATATCTTATCGATTAATTTACTTGGAAAGCCATTTTCAGTGAATATTCTCCATAAGGTCTGCAGTTCAGCTTCAAGAGTATCTTCTGTGCATATTCATTTTGTTCTGGCTATGAGACATCAAATTAGGTTCTTCTTCACAATAAGTGGAACAAAGCTATGAAAGTTGATGTATTGTCCAAATGAGCCGTATTTTCGACGACGTAGTTGTACATCTAAGAATGCTATTTCATTGTTCAACTCCATCTCTGTTGCGAATTTCACATTAGCATGAGCCGAGTTGAACTTATTCTGCAGTTAGTTAATCCTCGTCGAGGGGTTCAGAACACAGGAGATGCCATCAACATAACGCTTGTATAAGTAAAGCGTTTGTATTGGCGACTCCACCGACCCACGTTCCAGCTTTGCCATGAAACTGTCGGCTAGTAATGGACCGAATGGGGACCCCGATATAAGGTCAGAGGTCAACAGTCTAGGTTGGCAAAGTATCGCCTCTTGAGCACTGCGGAAGCTGTCGCGGTCAGTTTTCACAATCCCCCACTTTGTTCTCAACACAGATTTGTGATTGCGTTTCAACTCCCCTGGCCCACCCTCCGTCCCATTGCAAACCCAAGAAAACAAAACAATTAACACAACACGTTCTTGTGTATTCAGGTTATGCATGTAACACTACAAATCCCTTCCCCATTCATATTTTTGTCTGACTAGTCCAATCCTTCCCAGGGCAAATTTTTCCAAATATATTGCGATGTAATGGTATCACTTAAAACGAGCTTGTGATTTCTCAGTGTGGTCAGTGGGAATTTTCAAGGAATATATATATATAAACTTATAAGTGAATTTCAGTGATTGGGTTAAGGAATTTTTGAGGACAGTCTGGAACTGTCCCCGTGTTTTAGGAAGATTGCAATCTGTAAATAACATGAATTTTTTACATGCTTTTCTGAGATTACGTACTTATTCAGATATTCATTATTAGTGACAATGGATGACATTTTCTAACAACCTACACATCGGATGCAATAGTACTCTCAGCAGCTGGTCTATTGGCACTTGGACTGGACTGTTTTTATCTTGGGTACTCCGGTTATGTCAAGGAAGTCGCACTTGTGCAAGTCACAGTGCACCATGATAGCGACGGAATCCCCTGGGGCTTGCTTCAACAATAATTACGTAGTCTTCAGTCCTGTCAAAATAATGGTGAGCATCACGGATACTGATGAGCACTAGGTAACTGTATAGACCTGATGGCAAATACGAAACCGAATAATGCATTTGCTATCAAAGGCAATATGTAATACCCTACCAATCTCGGCAACTGGGTTGTTGTTAGATTTTCTCAATATTCATTCTCAAGTCTGTACAGTAATACTAGTCTACCGAATAATGAAAACAGCTAACTTCATATGGCAATGACAAAAAAGCCGAAGGGTCTGCTCATATCTGTAGAATAAACATTCCTTTCATTTGTTCAGACGTCGCCATGTGAAGCTGATTGAATTTATTATTCTTTGGGTTTATATTATCGCTTAGGTTTGAGAATAGATATTAGCAAAATCCCCTGGGTATCGACCTAATGCCAAGCTAATTGTGAGCAGTGGTGGCCGAAACCTGGTTTCCATAACCACCTTCAACATTGCTCGTAATGCATATTTCCTCCGACAGCTTCTAGTGTGCGGTAAGCCCCGGGTTGACTTCGTGAATTGATATCAGTAACAAAAATTACACTAGTGCATCCCCAAGTTTTGTCCTAACGACCATCTGGTTGACAAGGCTTGATTCTGAAAACGCAGCACGCTCAGCTCTGGGAATGTGAAGTTGACAGTAGAACCGACAACTCGACCACGAGAGCTTGCGCAAACTCACCAAGGGACAATATAAGGTATAGAAGACCATGAAGCCTGAGTGGTTTAAGCTTAGGTCGAGTTTATCATGATGAGTGCAGCTTTAAAGTGACCCAGTGAACCAGACTGTTGAGCTGTGTGCATCAGAAACCAAGACCATAACTCTAGTAGACTTGACACAAACGGGCTGATACCCGTCTATGAAGCAGGATTTGGCATCTGCAAAGTTTAGGTGAAAGATGCAAAGAAAAATGGGATACAGTGGGTACTCTTCCGTTGCAGTTTTGGAGCACTAGAGAAGATCAGGAGAGATTGTCAGGTGCTAGATACTCACCATTCTTCTCTCGAAGACTCATCGATGTCATACGAATTGGGAGATGTCCGAAACTCCTTTCACCATGACGAACGATTATGAGCAGGCTAACAATTACTCGTTCATGTCCGCAAACCTGGTTTATTGGTTCCACTTCATTCACCCTCTGTTACACGAAACTGTTCAACATGCAACAACAACTCTATGAAAAAACTTTGAAAGCACTATTTTGCGGTACAATGCTTGTCGGGCATCTTAAGCAGTGTGACCACCATTCCCAAACTGGTACCATCGGTATAATCGAATGAATTCATTGGGAAGTGCAAGAGATTTCCAAGTGCACAAAGTGAGAGCTCTTTAATCCAGAACTTAACGCGACCCAATTGGCATCAATTTAACAGCGACTAACTGTCCCCAATCCCTAAGTGGGGGATCTAGGGCGACGGTAAAAAGACGTTGCGTACGCGTGTCAGCATATGATGACAAGTGCGTGTTGAGCAACGGCTTATTGCTGTTCCAATTGTCTGCTCTCCGGTCGATAAATCCTACCTCAAGTTCGGCCCCACTAACTCAAGCGAGGACAATCAAAACGGACCAGCACAAAATCCGGTTCCCTTAAATGAAAACATCGCACATCTATAAACTACTTTTCTTGCGTATTTGTACCTGTGACTGTCATTACTTCGTTGGTTGTTAATGTCACGCTCTATTTGATCTATCTGGTTTGATGCACTTCATGTGATTCATATTGTGAATGATATAATGTTAATAACACATCGTTGTTGATAGATGTAATACGCCAATGTATCAACTACCGTAGGCAGGATTTCTCAAGGCGAGTTTTACAATCATTTAGTTCACGTCGTTTTCTTACCCGATCCGGACTGCTCGTCCTGAGTGGTTAGCACAACTCACGGTAAGACCTCATCTTGCATATCCACATTCCTGCTTTCCAATCCTGGCACTTTATTGTGTGGCAGCCAATGAGATAACATGGTCTCGATTCGGCCTTGCCATCTGTACTCTCCCGCTGTCTAGCATGATCTGATGACATTCACGCAATGTGCTGATTGCGATTTGCCTAGCACGGTCCATCATAGCGTAACGATCGATGGCCAAGGGCAGACTCAGGGGCAGTGCCGATTAAACTACCATTCCCTCACACTGGGTTAGAGGTCTGACCAAAAGATCGATAATCAACATGAGATACAGAAGCAAGAATACGACGGGAAGCTACCTAGAGTAGTCGAAGAGGCTAGTTCTACGCAATCAAAGATACAGATCGCAAAACCGTCTCAATTAATCCTACTGCCAAGTACCGTGCAATTTCAGGTGTGTTAGGGGTCAACTGATGTCTTCATAAGTAAAGCAGAACCGCGTGAGTTCAGATTTTAGAGAAAGGGATGAGAGCATTACTATTAAAACAATTCCAGTAAAGATAAATTAAAATGAGGAACTGAAAACGAAGGAAAAATAAGCAGGCAATGAAAAGCTAGAAAAAATGATGGAGCGCGACGGACAGAGATAGGCATAGATAAACTAAACAAAAGAAAGGTCCAGACTCCGCCCAGTTCAGTCCACTCTATAAAGCCATAAACAAACACTATTAAGCTCAGAGTTTGAATGTTTTATCGCAGTAGTGATAGAAACAAAACGAAATAAGGGAACAGTTTAAAGACAAGCCTACAAGTAAAAACCATTTCAAGTACGACCGAGTGCTAAAGCTACTGACAACAGGACTACCTCAATTCACCTTCAGTCTCGAGCCACTTAGTGCGAGGATCTCTCACGGTCCGGACCAATTAAACTAATTTACGAGGGATTATGCAGCTTGTTACTTGACGCCCGAAACTGACTGGTGCAACTGAGCCCACAAATTTCCTCCTCTGACTGGCTGGGAATCCGGCCAACCGCCATCAGAAAGACGTAACCCGTCGACCATCTGTCGATCGCTCTATAAGACCAGTAACCACATTAGCTTCAGTTTTGATTTCAATTGTGGACACGTGGTGTTAGGTCATGGGGTTACTGAAAGCGATGAGCAGTCCGGAAATTCAAACGACCTGCTGTAGATGTTTCAGTCAGTATCCTTACACAACATCTTTACATTCAAAACGAAATGCATCATCAGTTGGTCGGCATGAACAATGCTTGTTTTCTCAACTAATTAAAGAACAACAGTGATTGGTGCAGGACAGAAATAAAATCTCACTGAAGAGTAGACAGATGAATAGGCAGAAAGGGGTAAGTTCAATAACAAAATTGTAATAGAAGTTTTCGTTATGTATATGGAATCTGTAAAAGTTAACATAAGGACACAAGTAAGTGGGCACAAAGAAGAATAAGATACAACTTCCAATGACCAAAATAATCAGAAGTGCCTTAAGTTTTACAAAAAATCAATGAATAAAACAATCGAGTTATCAAAAAGCAAAAACCTAGGCGGTTGCAGAGAGATTGTCTCTGGAACTGAATTTTCTCTGGAGCACGTGAATGTCATGCGATTCTGATGGGATCAGACTATCGATTTGATCGGGTCTTAAGGCCGAATTCCGGTCAAATCGATCGCCCATGAGACGCAAAACAAAGATGAGTCCAGACGCGGTGACTAGAACCACACAAGCGCTTCCACAAACCAAATAGGGGAACACAAATTGCCCGTGCTGTTGGATTAGAGTCCCGGCGGTGTATTGGAGTAAACTGGCTCCAGCAGCACTTCCCAAGTTGACAACCAAGACGAGCACGCCGGTAATCTCGTGGGACAAGTTGATAGCAGCCAACGTGCTTGGGAATAGAGGACTTTTGAATAGGCTGAATAGACAGGTGAATGCGAAGAACCACGCCGAGGCAGACGGAATTAGGATGAGACCGGCCGAGACAAGTAAAGTGCCCACAGCAAGCGCACCAAGCATTACTCGAGCGGGAATAATCACAGCCAGGAAACAGGTAAAAATCCGAGCCAAACCAAAGCCGATCCAATAGACGAGATGAAGCAAATAGCCCAACCGAGTGCTCATTTTAATCGGACCGTACAAAGCGTAGGTGAACATGAATTTGCCAAACACACGTTCGTTACCAACCACAGCAAAATAAATGATGAAGGTGCCCAGGATTAGAAACACCTCGTAACGACTGATATTATGGAATGTAGCACGAAGAAAGAGGAAAAATCGCTGTGCACATGATTCGGTAACCTGAATCTGATTGTATGGATCCGCGTCCTGAAAACCGTTAAGAAAATAAGGAAGAGTGAGTATTACTAGCAAGAACATCTTGGACAGTGAAGCACATTTAATACTTAATCTGTAAAGTTTCATCAACCCGAAAAAATGCGTAAGTCAGCTCAACGTCAAGGACAAAGACTTCGCAACCTAAGACTACGAGGCAGTTACCAGGATAACATGAATACAATTGGCCTCGTAAAACGTTTGTAAATCCGGTAGTGAGAAAGACTAGTTATGGTAACTAAAACGTCGACAAATGACGAACCATTTCGACTGTGTTGAGATACCGAACTTTAACATGCGATCGATCTAAGCTACGACAGACGCCAGGTTCTGTGGCAACTGATTTTTTTCTCGACTTGATGCCAGCGGTTGATACAGAAACTATTGTGCATTTGTCACCGATGCGGTGTTCTATTAGATGCATTTTTGTTTTTAGAAAACTTGTGTACGAAAGCCCGATTATGCTTTTACGAACCTCTTTCATCAGTGCCCATGAAGCGATATCCGTTTGTCTTTTAGAAGGTGAATATGATTTGACTGATCTATATCTTCAACCAGAGGTAACTACACCCGACAGAATTACTATCAACCATTCCGGGGTAATCTTCCCTAAAATACATGCCCCAATTTCAGCCAATGATTATTGCCTGTTACTTGTAAAACCCGAAGTTTATTCCCGGACAGCCTTCCAACCTTTCAAGGAGTCTAACCAAATCAAAATATGACTACGTACTATTTCCCGAGAAAACAATCTGCTTCAAGGATCTCTTTTTCGTGTAAAGTTGTGGTTTTATTTTGAATTTCTAAATAGTAATATCAACCTTTATGTAGATAAACTCAATCTAACTTGTGATATTTGTTGTTCCCTAAAAACACCTTTTCCCTGTTACGACGGTATTGCTTCACCAACGTTGAAAGTCTTAAGGAGACGGAAGGAAACCCTTTACAAATGACGCGATTCCCAGAAAATCAGATTCCTTTCACCTTCAATAACAAAGGAGATAAAGCGAATCGACTCGCTGTATGCAAGCCAATTCCTAACCAGCTGCAACAGCAGACGTCTCTGGCATGGAATTCGGCTTTTGTATGGAAAGAAAACGAAACCAACGAATGTAGAAAGTATCAACCGAGCGTCTATCTATCTGCGTAATGACACTACAGTCCCATGGTTACTGAATGAATGCGCTGATGTAACACCCTTTCCTGAGGACGAAATGTTCGAACTTCTTTGGTCGACCAAAATAACCACAGGCATAGATCTGACGGTATGTCTTTACTTCTCCTAAAGTGCAGTGCAGCTTCACCCACTTCGTAGTACCTCCTTTAGCAAACATTATATTCTCGACTGTTGGAAAACAGCCACTACTGTGTCCAGCCTCAGGTCTAGTAATTCAAGTATTCCATCCAAACGTTTTCGTGTCATCGCTCTTTCAACGTGCGGTCTTAAGCTAACAGAACGCGCCGTCCCGAATCGTTTAACTTATTCTGCCAGTGTGCCCGATGATTCCATCAGCTGGCGTTTAAACCAAGCAGGTCCATTTTGGATGTTGTGGCTTCCCTGGCTCATGACATGCATCCATCAAATCTGTCCAATGTGCCTTCTTAGATTTTTCTTTTGCATTCGACTCTGTTCCATGGTCTCTACTTCGCAAACTTGAACAGTTCGGCAATCCCAATCGTCTCTTGGCATGGCTAACAGACTAACTCTCCAAAAGAACTCGGTGCACAGGACTGCGAAGAAACAAATCTAATTCTGTAGTCCCTCCGGGAACTGCCCTTTTTCTTCATTTGTTTTCAACATTCATCGGCAACTTACAAGCTATTTCCCTTGGCCAATTATTTAAATGTTGAAAAAGTTGCTTTCTGTCAGCCCATATCTGAAGCCGAAAATAACGCGAACTTTTCAGACAACTTGTCTCTCGTTGATGATTTTTCTCTGCGCTGCGACTTTCACTATAATTTCCCAAAATTTGTCGAATGTCTGTTTGCTTTATCTCGATCTACTTACCCGAATGATCCTTCTTTCGTTAACAACGAACCACTCAATAGAGTAGATTCCATCAAGTATTTAGGATAAAAGCTCGCATTTCCAATCTTGCAAAAATCTTAGAAGACTGTCACTTTACATAAAAAGACTGAGGGATTTCTAGGGAAAACAAAACATCATCTCCCTATTTGTTTACCATTTTGTTCTTCCCGCTCTGCTCTATTGTCCCCGTCACTTTTGCTGGCTTACGAAAGAAAAACTTAAAATCCTTTCGTCGTGGTTCGTCAATTACTAGTGGTGTATCTTACATACCAGTGAAAAACTGCACCAAACTATGTGACATGTACTTATCCGCGCGCGAAAAATTTGCACAAAATTCTTTCGAATCTGTCCCATCCTGTGCACAATGACCTTCCTAAATGGCGTTCTAATACCAGGACACGTTCTACCTTCCGAACTATATCCCCTAGCATAAATATCTAAAGGAACTCAACCATCCTCAACCTAGCTCGAATTCTCACCAGTGGAGAACAGACCATGACTGACTTTCTACATAATTTCTTGCATTTCAAATGTTAATTATTCGCTACGGTTTTTTTCCAACTGTATTCTGATGAGGTGGCGAACACATCCATTTTTGACTGAAATGCGGGTAGGCGGTGGCCAAGCGGATAAGGTCGTGGCGTTTGGACATGAAGATCGCGAGTTCGAATCCTCCCACCGCCGATGAGCTTACCCACTTGGCAGCCCTCTGTTGGCCGCGGCCCCCTTCGTGAAAAATGATGTACGTTATTCCATTAATAAAGGAAGTAAAAGATAAAAGGTAATACTTACGCACACAAAGGTCCAAACAAACAATGCAACTAGTGGCCATTCCATGCGAACCAAAATCTTGGAAGCAGATGAAAGCACTTCAAACATTTCATTCACAGCATTGCTACAGTATGTGAAACGCGATATTAACAGAAAAGACGTTTGGTGCCGGATGCTTGAATAAAAATAGTCAGGCTGAGTAATTAGTCGGTGCAGGTTAAGCTGGCTGAGAAACACGAATACAGTGGGCACAGCGTTCTCAAAGGCTGGCGGATAGGTGAAGGCAATCAGTCGTTAACTTGGCAAAAACAATGATCGAAAAACTGGCAGTTACTACGACTCAATTAAGGCGCGTAAGATAACCCAATTAGAGCTCATAAGAATATCACACCTAAAGTGTCACAGCGGTCCACTGGGAGGCCGCATCCAAAATCATAACTAGCCAAAGTAACTCTACTCCATAATTCAGATTTTCGCTTTTTCTTCCCCGTCCCAAGTTAGATTCCAACTGAAGAATGGCTCAAAGTATCAAAGGAAATCAGGACAGTACAGACAGCCATCGATTGAAAAGTCCAAAACACAACTGCGATTAGTAAGCAACAGGCGGCTGGATTCAAAAGATCCGACTCAGAATTCATCCCCACGGAAAAGGACCGCTACAGTATTGCCACTGTGTACAAGCTACTTGCATTTTCTGTGTCAAGAAAGGTGGGCAGAGCAAAAATTTGAGAAACCAGTTGCTCCGTGAGGACCTCTCCACTTACCATATTCGATCTCTTAGCGGTTGAGTGGTTGGAACCACCAGCTGATTGACACATGGAACATCGGTTGGGCACACCGCCGAAAAAGATGAAACATAAAGCACTGACTAATAGAATCCCTGCAACAAGATTGTATGGGATAGCAGGTCGGATTAGGGCCGGTTCAGTCGTATTTGTCAGCAGCGCGGTGAAGTGGTCGGAATCTTCGGTTGCGTCGAGTGCTTCCGTACCGTTTGTTCCACTTGGTCGAATAGTGAACGGAGCCACAAGTAGTGGACCCACGGCAGCCCCCAGACCATAACCAGCATGCATCAGACTGAATGGTCCTGCTGCCTGCGGACCCCAAACCGAACCCAACAAGGGATTTCCACCTGGAAAGTTATGAGACGGATGACTGTTAGCAGATTTGTTTAACACTTCTGTGGGAGTAATAAAAGTTAGTGCTTCGAAGCTTCCCACAGAACAGGTTGGTTTTGGCAATGAATCAATACGAATCGACCGACATGTTGTGCGTGGGAAATAAAAACTTAGGCATGCATAAGGCGGGGAAATTCGCATACGTACATGTCGCGGACCACGAAACAAGCAGTGCCGACTTAAATGGATCAAACGCACTGGAAAAGAGATGGTGGGCGGATTTTGAACAAAACAATCAGAACCGCCTTATCCCAGATATTCTATCAGCTATTGTTTTCTGATCACTTTTTACCCCAGTTGCTTAGCCTGCCGTAATGTACTGTGCTATCGATAATCGACGGATTTTAAACCAGTAACACTAGGAATTAGTTCAAATAATTACCCTCGACACAGAAAGCCAACAGTTGAATTTGGCAATAGATATTAACCCGAGTCACAAATTAACGTGCCGGGTTCAAAAACTGTGGAGATTTTTCTTGCAGGTCCCGTGTTTTATCCCATGCTAATTTATTATTTTGCTGACGCCGTCAAAAGATCTTCATGAGTAGATGAGACTATTGTGATTTTCTAAAACTAATTCCCCGTCAACCCGAAATTATGAGACCGTATACTTATCAATGAGCCTAGTATCCACGTGAGTAACGTCGGCGGCCAACAAACTGGAATGAATTCGTACTAGAATTTTTGGACATATCCAGAATCTTTCACAAGATGCAAAAGAAAAAAACCAGGTAAAAAATTCAGGGTTGGCAATTGATATTTTCGATGCTTCTTCTCACCAAGGTAAATGCATCCATCCATTTCGTGGGTATGTGGATGCTATACATTTAGTCAGCAAGTCAAGAACGTGGTTTCATGAGACTCAGCAGCCTCCACATTGACCCACTGAATCTAACCCACGACATGATAAAAAATTTCCTTCCCGACGGACAGGACAAGATTGATTCACAGCGTGGAAGCCATGGTCTTCAGATTTATTGCCGTGAAACTCCTCTGAAAAAAAGATGTATTATTCCGAGTCAGAAAACTTCGAGAACCTGAGAACCAATACCGATTGCGTCAAAGCATATCAAGTTTCTGCTGACAAGTGCACGTCGGCTGCATCAGCCAGAGCGGCTGTTGTTTATTGTTGGTCCAAGCAGAACGTACGCATATGAAATGATTCACCATACCCAGTGCTCACCACTTGGTTGATTAATCCTTGATAGCCAGTCTAGGGGGGATGGCTAGAACATGAATCCAAACTAACCAAAAGCTGCGTATGAAGCATACATTTCAATACTTACCAGCATCTGTGGCAAAGGGGTGGTACTGGGCACTCAGTTAAGACCGAACAGTATTGGTTTTGACACTTGCTATCCGTAGGAGACCCGAAAATAGAAATCATAACCTGTTCTGGAGACAACAATGCTGAGGCTTCTGATCGGGCGAGCGTTGGAGTACCTTTAAATGATAAAGGCAAGGTTGGTTTCACAGAATGAACTTCAGTTGATAGTCGGCCATGTCCTATGCGCACCAGACACTCGTACAAGGCAACCAGGTGACGAGCTGATAGACGATGCCCCGTTGTGACTTCCGCGTACACTCCTACAGACTGTAGTCCAGACGTCGAAAGGGCAAATCGTACCGACATCTTCATGATCTATCAGGACAGCACAAAAAGCGGAGCTTGTCGTTTTAGCCGAGGACCTAAATGCTAGAGTCGGTAGTGTTGGACTCACTGAGGTCGTTTTGGTCTCAACGGATGCGGCTCAGACGATGATAAAGGGCTTTTGAGTCGATGTTCTCAATTAATAAGCAGCTTGAGAAATACAAAGCGTCGTTCAGCAGCCCGGTGACCTCCCTCGCCAATTCGGGATTGGGCACAGGTAGATCAGATAACAATAAGCTAGGTTATAACCAAAACGGTCGTTCGTACCGGGGAAACTTGCACTAGTGTGCTACGTTCGTTGTGCTTCGGTGAGACCACCAGAAATATGGCATTCCGCGTCGATTTTGTTAAGCTATCGGAGTCTATTGGGTTAACCAGATTCCAGAGCGAAATGAGAGATAGGTTGAGCACCATCCTACGATACACTCGAGAGCAACGCTGCATTTTGTTTGCCTGGCCAGTTGCGGCAAAGCCTCCAGACCAGCAAATCATTGAGTACCAACGAACGCACTCCGACTTATGGATACCCGCAGTTTAATTCCAGTAGGTTCAGCTAACTAAGTCTGATTGGCCCTGGAATGTGAGTTTACCGGAGGCCCAAGAGATCTCAAGAATTGGTGACAGAAACGCGCTGCTGAGATGAAATCAGCTGCTGCCTCAGCGGAGTTCTGAAAGTCGTTCCGCCAAATTCGTTGTATTGGTACTAAAATATGTGGTAACAGAGAGACAATTTGCCAGGCCGACGGAACGCTTATTCGTAGTCTTCATAGATGATTAGAGAGATGGGCTGATCATTTCAATCAGCAATCTAACTGATCCCCGCGCCAACCGCCATTGCTCCTGTAGAACACCAAGTTCAATGGTCCACTGAAAGAAGTTAAAATCTGCGCTTCGTACATCAAGCACCACAAGGCCCCAAGCCCAGACGACTTGCAACCAGCTGTATTCAAAGGTGTAGAATACGATAAGAGTGAAAGAAATGATGCATGCCTTCTCCAAAATATGGGAAGAGAAAAAAGTTCCGCAGGACTGAACGGAATCGTTCGCTAACCTAGTCTTCAAGAATAGCTCTAACTACTAGTGACAATCACAGAGGAATCAACTTGATTCAGGTTGCGCTAAAGGTCCTTGAGTCTGTTGATCTCCGGAAATTAAAAACACAGAGAAGAACAAATCTGTGGGGTTTTGGCCTGGTCGAGGCTGCATAGATCAGGTATTCACTCACCACCAACTACTGAGGTATCAACACACCTACCAGAGACCAACCATAGCCGTGTTCCTGGATATCAGGGAATTTTTTGACTCAGTTAACAGGACTAATCTGTGGGATCGTTTGTTGAGATGTGTGCCTGAAAAGCAAGTACCAGTCATCAAATCCTTCCTCTGCTATGCTGCTAGAAGCTCTCACCTCTCTTTGTTGTCTTCAATGAATTTTAACAAGGTGTTCTATTTCACCGTTTCTTATTAACTCTGCCATTGGCAATGCCTATAAGAGTGGCCGAGGACCTCGCAGCTGGTAGTATCATACTCCGACCAGAGTAGGGAATTAGGAACTTAAATATGCCGATGAGATCGTACCTCTCGCTGTTAACCTCCAAGAAGCTCAACTTATTCCGAACCGCTTGACAAATGAAAAGACCCAATACGGGGAGTGGTTCTCACCGTGGAAGTGTAAAGCAAGACTGGCGAGAGCATGTGCCTGCGCTGTACTCGGGTGATTAAAGACCGAACGCTTTGTCTATCGCGGGAGCCGTATCTCTGGAAGTGACGTTTCTGAGGAAATATCCATGCGTAATTCAAGACCAGACCAGTTTTTTAAACCACAAGCACCTACGGCGGCAATAGGAAGTCAGTTTCTTTGAAATACCGAGTATACAATACCATCGTACGCCCCGTACTTTTGTACGGTTGTGAAACATGGTCCCTACAAGTTCAGGATGTACGTTATCTGGCTGTTTCCGGTGGCCGCTGTTTACGTAGCATTACTGGTCTTGATACAAGCAACGTGTCAGGAATGTTGAAGTGACCAGCCAAGTGTTTGGCATGATCGACTCCTCGTAGGAAAGGGTCATATTGCAAAACCTTATCCGATGGCTTGGTCATAAATTGGAGTGTCTGCCCAACGCTTGCCGCTTCGCGCGTTGTTTGGGCTTCTTGAACCTGATTGGAAGAAAGAACGCGGAGGTCAAGCAATGATTTGGTGCAGATGAATGAAAATCTAACAAAATGCCTATTACGTGTAGGACCATCTCGGTTGCCAGACTGGAGAAGTAGGGATCAAGAGGACTTTTGGCTTGTTTCCTTTATGGACATGATTCGAAACCGAAATGGGTCACCAGTGTATTCGTTTTTGTTGCAATTACCAAAAATGACAAAAAAACACAAAAGCCCTTGTCCGTTTCTTTGTTTTGTCTTCTCTTATCTTTTTTCACTTTGATTCCATCTACTCCGACTTCCACCCATTATTTCATCCTTTCTTTGGCGCACAGCCTAAAATCTAGGAGGTATATATATAAATATATATATACATAACGTATATACATATATATCAGGAAGGCGCATCGCAGACATGTTTCATCTGGCTCCTTAGGAACCACCACTAGTTTATATCCATCCGACTATGTAAGTGCCAGTACCAGGTAATACCAGATGTGGACAACCCAAACCAGGATAAATCTTTTTCCGTGTTCCGTTTTCGAAACCACGGAACAGACACCTATTCAGAACCCTCCTCCTCCGAAACGACCACCTTATTTCTAAGTGTGAAATACATAAAGAACGATCATAACATCCTGTAACATGTTTATGACATGCTCCATGCATGTGTATAGTGGAAGGGTCGTTAACCATAGTCAATAGGGCCCACTAGGCGGGTTGCGGAGAGGGGATGACAATCATGACCCTGAAATTTGGAGTGGACCAGAACGACATAAAATCACATTAGGTCGGGTGTGCCAACGAGCTGAGCAACAACAACTTGCCGTCTTCCATCAACTACTATTAGTTGCATTAGCCAAATGACGAATTTGCTGAAAACAAGTTTGTTCACTAGTAGTTGCCACAATATCTTCAATGAATTCAAATTGGGCATCTGCAGAAGTGTGGCTAACAGGAGTGAAAATAATCCATAGTCACCGCCTGTTGCAACGTTGATTGAATTTTCCATATTTCGTTGCTTCTGTGGTCCCAATCGAGATTTCGGACAGAAAATCAGTGTTGAACTTTGGAATGGCATTCCTCATCACCTGATAAAAGTTTCAATTTATGGAGAATGCGTAAATTTCCCATTCCCGAATGACAACCAGATTTGAAAGCTTTTGCTACAGGTATTAATACTGCACTGACTCGAAATCGTTACGACAAAGGAAAACTGCTAGAAGAATTTGATAACAATGAAAAAACAGTTACTAAGTAAACTGTAGTCATGAAACTTTTTCTCCGTACATCTGCAGAAGTGACAAAAAAACGAATTCCTCCTCAATAATTTAGGGCTAGCAATGAAGCCAACGGCGGCGTGCTTCTTTTGTCCGTCGGCGATACCGATAAGGCTCATCATTACGTTTTTGTACTGAAGAAAACAAACTTTAAATAAGCGTAGATTTTATTCAGCATTATTCAAGAAAAGAAGTTTCAACACGTAGACGATATCACTAATCAGGATGCTTTTAGATCGTAATTCAGGGGTCGATTTCGATGGGGCTAACCCCATAAGCATTGCATTATTCTGTGCCATGATTGAACTTTCTGTTGCTTTCAGACTGTGCAAAAAATTCTCCAATCGCTCCCGGCGAGGACAAATACGAATGACCTAGCACTACCAAAACTGTGATAAATAAGATGGACATTTGTGTTAGAATTTCGTAAAACTGTAAATTAAATTAGAGAAAAACGATGGAGGTTTTTACTCTGGATTCGATCCTGTGTGCAAAACAGAAACGCACACCCGAAAATTAAAACGTGGTACTCCGAGCAAACGTTATGCTCACCTTCACACTGATTGGGACTGATCACCTACTAAACGCTAGTTACGGTTTCATTGACAACAACCGAGGACCCTGAGCGAAGGACCGTTTGCCTGGTCTACGGGAAAGTGTCAACGGATTTCATATGAACTGAACGACACTATATTTACCAAGTGTGATCATGTGCGGAAGATTTGCATATGGATGGGGCGAGATGCATAAATGAAGAACCTAAGTGTGTGCTATCCATCCTGGTTCGGAGTCAAGAAAAACATCAGTCTGATTTTAGAAACAGTGGATTCGGATCCGAAAACTTTTTGGCCAACATATCGTTATTTTCCGTTGTTTCCTCGAATGGGGTGACGAACAGGTTCGCTTAAATTAACGAAATACGGAAACAACTAGAAGAAATGCAGTACTAATTTCATTATGAACGGATGCCGAAAGAATGTAGCTAACGAACAGTAACTGCAGTGGTTCGTAGCAATCGACCGTTTTAAAGGCTCGCTGTCTCGGATGTGCAGAACTTGCAAACACATTATATACAGCTCTGTATACGGCGGTACGCACGGTCGCCACACACCTAGTTGAACCCTATGTGACTTTTTTACTTTGTTTAGTGTGTTATTACTTTCATTTGTCTTGACTTATTCTGGTAAAGTTTTCATGATATTTAAAGATAGGAACTGTAACAGAATGAAGAAAGAATCGACGACGGCAATGATGTAACTAAGGGCACTTACCTGCATCCAACTAGATGCTGACCGTCAGAATCATGCCAGCCGCAGTCATATGGTGATATGACAACTTGTGGGTTTTATGTCCCTTTCACGACACTTGAGTAGTACAAGGACGGATTTAAGATCTGACGACTTTAAACTCAAATGAAGTTTGACTATTTTGGTCTGGTCGGTCACAGGACGCAGTTTAGCCAACAGGAGTCCTATTTCGTGCTCGATCGGGTTGTAATATCTCGCCGTGCTTCAGCTGCTGAGAAGTTCTGCTATGCCAGGTGGACAGCTGCCCGATTTCGAAGAGTACTTATTATGAAGTGCCGGGAGCACAAAACGAACACAACACAAGTATCAGCCCTCTGAGACTATGAGCACAATTACAACAGGCGTTGAGCCTATGATAGCACAAACACAGATTGATCACAACCCGACTGGATACACGAGAGTTGACACTGACCCGTAACCGCACAACGGCTGACACGATACTGGAACCACAGTATACGACGCGCACGATTCAAGCTAGGTCTCCCAATAGCTAGACATAGAAGACGGAACCTCACGGGTAACGTGTATTGACACGGCTCGACAGCCAAGAAGGTAGGCCGGAAGAGGGGCGTGGCAAAAACTTAATTTTAGTAGTAGGAGATTGAATGTTTTCATGAAATAATTCCAGTTCGGGCGCGGTGGATATGCACTGCTGACGATTCCTAACAAGGATGAAACACCTGTACAGTGCTTCCATGGTTTCTTTATGGTGAGTTGAGCGATGATATCACATGGTGAATTATTTCACAAAAACTTAACGGAAATCTGGAAGTAGCGGAAAACAAGAAAACGATAGTTTTAGGAAAAGATAATAGCAGAACTAAAATCCTTATAAAAAATAGGGGGAGACATAACCGTCTGAACAACAGTACTGTGGTGATCACTTTCGGGATTTTTAGGGTTTCACGACTCTGAAGAGAATGAAGGCACGAACAAGCACCAGCAGAAAAACAGAAACACTTAGCGGAAAATGGAGGTTTACAGAATGAAACCTTTTGAGTGGCAGAAGAAGGAATGGGACAGTCTATGCAGATGAAGTAGAAATGGAGAATTTCAGTGAGTGGGAATAGGGGCTACAGAATATGACAAGGGTTAGGGACAGCCAGACCCTGTCCAAGCTGGCTTTAGAATGATCTACGGTGGGGGTCGAGACCAATTCCTAAGGCAAATTGTTCCAATAACCATTCCGGACTTTTCACAGAGACGGACAACGCGATCTTTGATACCCACTGTCCCTTAGAAACACCATTCTTCTCAAATGGCCGCATCTACTCCCATATACTGAAATCTCTTAGAAGACGCAAGGAGCACTTCTACAAATTCCGTAATAACTCTAATAAAAGCTGAAATAAAGCACGTTAACACGACATTCACCAGCCAACTCTTGAGTGGCAACAACTACTGATTCCTATGGCAAGGCATTCGACTGCTGTGTGGGGAGGAAAAAGAAACATGCGAAATGTTATGTGGATGTCGACAGCATCAATCATGCTTTCATCTATCCTTCCACTTACACCCCGGTCCTGTTTGGAGAGGGTGATAGTATGACAGTTACAAGTTTTACTAGGGAAGAGGTGCTCGACCTCCCGCGCACCACTACGATTACAACAGGGGTTGGTTGTGACAGCCTGCCCTTAGCTCTTTTAAGACATGTCGCTGTGGCCCTAACGAATACATTCACTTCTCTAATTAACTCATCATTGAGTTCGTCTTTTGCCCCTCACTCCTGGAGATCCGCCACTGTTATTCCCATAAAATCTAGCGAAACGCTTTCGCCCCATCGCCTTAACATCTTCTGGCCTTAAACTGATAGAGCGTGCTGTGCTTAAGCGCCTGCGTTCTTCCATGTATCCTCCTGACGACCCATTTTAATTTGCTTATAAATCTAACAGGTCCACTTTGGACTCTGTCGCTTGCTTTATTCATCACATTTGTAAGTATTCAGATGCATCGATGAAATCCGTACGTTGCGCCTTCCTGGACTATTCGTCGGCACTTAGTTCCGTCCCACGGCCTCTTTTGCATCACAAATTGGATACATTTGGTTGCGCCAGGCCTTTTTACCATGGCTTTCTAATTACCGTTCTCACCGAGCCCAGTGCCTGCGAACGGGCGGTAAAACTTCAAAACCGTTGATTAACAGCCCAGGAGTGTTTTAAAGTATGCTGATGATGTTGCCTTCTATCAGGCCGTTTCTAGCTACGATGAATTTCAAAGTTTTTCCAACAACTTTTTTTCTATGTACGATTCTCGTGTACAAACCGCTTTAAATACCAACAAATCTAAATGTTTCGAATTTGTTCTCTCTCTCTCTCTCTCTTTCTCGCGGTCATCCCACCCAAATGAACTGTCGTTCATTAACTCAGAAGCACTTATCAGAGTTGGTTCCGTGATATATCTAGGGGTTATTATTGATAAAAATCTGACGTGGACTTCATATATTTCGACCTGTATAAAGAATCCCCGACGGTTGTCATTTCTGTTATTTCTGCAGATTACCTTAAGAAAGACTTTAAAATTCTCCCCCGGGGCTAACAATTATTGACCACATAGCGAGTTGTCCATTAATCTATGTGGTCAGCACTTATCCGCATGTGAAAAATTTGCTTGCAAAATCCTTTCAGACCCCACATATAATCTGCACAACGATCTTTCAAAGTGCCGCTCTCATATTTCAACACGATCCACTTTTCGTCCCATACTCCTTAGAATCAATATCTATGGACTCCACTGTCCTATAGTTAGCACATATCTTGACAAACCAGTACCATGTTTCAGCCAACTTCTCGAACTCAGATCACTCCTCGACGAGTTTCTTTTTTCTTCATTTTTACAATGTGATGAGTGTAATTTCTATTATCCTCCAAGGTTTTTGACTGAAATGCAACATCCTTGTACGCTAAAGTCTATAGAAAGCAGTGCGATCGAGTGTGATAAGTGTAATCTTGATATAAGGAAATTAATCCGAATCTATCCCAGATATCCTAATGGCTAACCAATGAAGCTAGTGACCCGCGGTTAGTCCTACTGAGAAACTGATTGATGAACTTAGGAGCATATGCAAAAACTTGAATGCCGCTCATGCATCATAGGAACCGCGACGAAAAACGAAGACAATGAGAGAAAAAGAGAAGAAAATCAAACAATGTTTATGGTTCATCACGTATGATAACTCCACTATCCTCATCTCCATCTCAACGGTTATCCACAGGAACCTACTTGGGCTGTATCAAGTCGATAGCCCATAGATATTAATAGTTATTGTCCCCATATCAAATTGGAGTCCTGTGTATTGTTTTACTGAGAATAAAACATTTCCACTGATCCTTGGCGTAAGCGGCCGTTTATCTCCACCAGTCATCCTATAGCCGGTGTCGATTCCGTAAGCGTGATCCAACGACCGACTTATAGTTAAGGACTTGGCAACAGAAGTACCACTGGATCGGTTGGGCAAGTATATCGAGTATTACTCCCGTGCCCGAGGAACTAAGATAAAAACAAGCTACCATGCGAAGGGGCGGCGCCAAGGAAGGAAATCTAAACATGACTGGGCAGGAAAATGGCGGGTACGCATATCTGGTGAGATACAAAAATCGTGAGCTTATGTGAGGATTTTATCCTATCATCCGTGGAGCTGTTAGCTACCAAATAAGAACGAAGCTAGCGATCACATGTCGTCGCTGTGAAGGTCCTGTCTAGTTGATGAATAACTAGGGACAAATCACCGTGTGATTCTCAACTGAACTCTAGTCATGATTCAAATAATTTATATCGCAACTCGAGAAAGCGTGATAAAGATCCACCTCTGATATTACCAAGTTTGTTTGTCTGAACTAAGCAATGATCAAATCCAACCCAATTTTAAGAAGCGTCCTGTATTTGTTTGACTGTTGCAAATGCGTTGGGGGGGGGCGAGGATCGGGCGTTCTACGCTACATTATTGAAACAGATGCATGAGAAGAGGAAATCGAAACAGCGAGCGATATATATCAAATTTTTCTCGTCCAAGATGTTTTTTAAAGTCTTATCTTACTAAGCACCACTTTGGACAGTTAAAAACGCGTGCGAAAATCTCACGTACTTACTGGTAGTGTGAAATCCATGCGATAACCCAGCCATATACAATACAGTAGCTAGACCGGCCAGTGTACGAATCCAAGGAATGATTGCATTGGTCAGAGCGGCTGTAAACAATGAAGCGCTAATGATGAACGCGCGTTGCTGTTTCCATTTGTCTGAAGCTACTCCACCGATTACCGAACCACTCAGAAGACCGACTGATCGAATAGATAATGCCAAACCAACTTGCTCATAATTTGAGTTGGTCTGATGCATCAAGGTGGGTAACGTGGGGCCTAAAATTTCACTATACAAACCCTAAGGAAGGATAAAAACGAGAGAGCGAAATCTTAGCATCACAATGATGCACACTGAAACTGAGAAACAAATTACTGACGGTTCACCAAAAAAATCCCTAGAAGAACGGAGGAAATATAGATAAAAGCAAGAAATAAAGAGGCACATATCCTCAGATATTTAGATCACAAAAGAATTGCTGCTGTCAAGAGGTTGAAAATCCCCCCAGAAAACACGCCAAAAACGAGGTGCCAGTCACCATTCAACTGATCCACAGGCAAATGCTTTGTTGACATTAACCACACAGCAGGGCAGTCCTGACGTATTTTTGCATGAACCAATCGTTTCAATCACACGTCGCGTTCACATCGGCCAACGATTGACAACACTGCCTACTGTTCAAACCAGCCCGCCATCGACAAGTTCTTATCCAGTTTAACTAATTACACTCATCAGTTACGCTGGACAGTCAAAATCAAAAAGGTCAGAGCTTCGAATCCCAGCTCCTCCGGTCTTTGTGGTGATGGGCGGCAATTGGCTGTAGCCCGGCTAGATACCACAACTGACCAAATGAGAGCTTATGTGGTTTTATGCTATTCCAAGTTTCAGGATCATGATTGTCCCCGTTGTAGTGGGCCTAATGGCTACGGGTCATGCCATACAACTAAAAGCATGAGTGAAGCATGCTATAAAAAAGCTCAGCATCAACGAAAAACATCGTGGTCATCAACAAGACTGGTGTGGTTGCAATGATTCCTTGAGAACCCGGCACACTGCGTTAGTCATTTCAAAAAGCAAAGGACAGCTCATCAACAGCGACCAGTCACAGTCCCCCGAATAGTACACAGTGTCCAAACAGAATTCGATCGATCTTCAACTGTTCTGAGCCGGATGTCAGAAAGAACGGGAGAACCATAGTAGCTCAGTAGGTGAACATTTGCCCGATAAGCGAAAAGTCGCCGATTACATTCCTGCTCACAGCATCGACTTTTGGATGTGCAAAGCGCAAGTAGATCGCTTATTCTATACCACATGAATTCCTCCGCAGACCATTAACTCCAGGGTGAAGAGACACTTGGTAAAACGAAAAAAAGTCTTCCGAAACGATAGTCTTTGATCAAACTTCATATTACATGAAAGGGATATTAGGATATAACAGACATGAGAAAGAACTAGTTCAAAACAAGCTATCCACCACGAAACGGCGGAGCACTAACAAAACCTAACCCAGCCAACGTAAACAACCACATGCTTACTGACTAAATGAATTTCCCAAGTATGACGACAAAACTCAAAATTTCAGTTGCAACTGGGATTCAGGGCAAGGAGGCAAGTAATCACGCGCATTCCTTGGTCGAAGGTAAGGGAGCGGCCACCATTTCGGTGCTCAGTCATGAACAACGTGGGGTCAAACTCACCAAATAAACGGATACGGATAAAAAGCGGTAGTGTAAAGCGCGCGGCGAGTTTTTCACCTGCCGAACATTCCCCGAAAAATATACCACAGGACTATGCCGGTGACGTTGTGGCGTGGCGAATGTGCTCTGCCAACAATGTAATCCCATGGTCCCCCGTTTGTGTTCCACCGATCCGATAAACTGGTCGATGGATCTCTGGAGCAACGATGCTGCCTTGAAAATCGCACTTGGATGTAGAAAATTTAGAGGCTTATACTCCAACAAACCAAAGTAATCCGGACCAGATGACCAATCAATGTAGAACAACAGTTCACAGCGGGACGAACAATGACAGAAC
>LUCM01005902.1:0-15968 GCA_008360955.1 Fasciolopsis buskii
TGTTCTGACGAACCCTGGCCCGAACTATCAATAACACCTGTCGATTGGCTGACAACTAATAGGTCAGGAAGATTAGGACGGGGTGTTAGAGCCAAAGACGAAACACTAAGTGCTGATGCGAAAACGGGTAACTCCCACACAGCACATTATTCATGCTTCTTTTCAATAGGTTTACAATAACTGTGCGAACGAATGCGACCGCAATTAACATGAGAATCAGGCAAACTGGAAAGAGGGATATCTTGGGCACCATGCCACGCTGTAAGCTTTGGCATCCACATGGGCATGCCCAAGAGACATTTGGCATGTCACAATCGGAGGACGTATGCAACTTCAGTATAGGACCGACTGGTGTTTCTTGTTCCAACTGGCATGCAACCCTGTATTCGCTGTTGGAGGTAACAATGGTAAAGATCGGTCGAGATTGGAGCGATGTGGACGCACAGAGATGACCATATCAAGGAGCACTGTATGGAGACGACTAAAATAGCACAGTGGTTGCGGTGCTTTACTACTTACTTGAGAAAGCTTTGGTCGAAGGACGTTACGCCGATAGCACTCGATCACATCGGGAAGACGATCAATGATTAGGTAGGTGGACAGGACTTGACGAAGCTTTGCTCCTGCTTGTTTGTTAACGCTGGGACGTTCCGCAGAGGCCGTTAGTCGGCACATTTCAAAAGCTAGCTGAAGCCGACCTTCTAAGAGTTCGTGCAATACCGAGGTGATCCACTGAATGCGCTGTAAGAAAGTGTAAGAAACATAACAAGCAAAGTGCGAGGAGGAATTATGAGCGAGTTGACATTTTGGGGGTTATGATGAACAAGCATGCAAAAAAATTCTGGGAGTACAGATAAAGAACAAGTAATGAAACAAACGAGTTGTCAGTGATTGATTTTGAACCTTTAAATCATACTGGGGACAGATGCGCAGGTAAGAGCCAGGAACCATTTGGATTGAGTCGTCTTAATAGACCGGTTGGGTTTGGTTGGGTGTGTGGGTCCGTACGAATAGGTTGTGGCAGTCACTCGGTTCGGATGGATCCGTGGAGTGTGGTTGATGTGAACCCAGACTGATTGAGGATCCTCGACAAAGCTTTTCATTGCACGTGGGATAGATGTTAATATACGGAGACTAATGACTGTACCGTGGTATGCACGGATAAGTGCGTTTATAGAACACCGAACTAAGTGGCTCGTGTCGATCGGGTGCACTTTTCATTGAATACTGAGAGTTACCCTGTCTTTCAATCTATGCAAGTTCCGCGAAATGCGCATATGACGAAACGGGCTGCCGTCGAGGAGGCAACCTTTGGCGCTGTTCTTATCGGGATTACGGATCATCAAAGACCGCAGACACACGATATGCTCTGAAAGGATTTCCCTATTCACTGCACGCGGTAAACACCTGTCGAAATGACATCTTTCGTGAATACAATTTTCTGATACACACTCCGAAATGTTCACATAGAGGAAAGGAAGAGCGAATACCAATCAAGGGGCAGCCATTTGGAATATGTTTAAGGGATACCACCACAAAGGGCAAAACCATTCGTGTAAGGCCATCCGTACCTTAAGAAGTTGAATTGCTTTCAATAATGTGAATTTACTGGGAATTGTGTTAGTGCACCGATTTGGTTGTTTGCGCCCTAACCACAACGGGAGCCCTGATGGTATGCACAAACCAACCATATTTGAGAACACCTGATACATTGGTAATGTGGAGTGAGACGTCGGCTTCGTTAGACGGCTGTTGTCAGTCGGGTAATTCCAGTCTGATCCACATGGCAGTGGGGCGTAAACGCACCACGTAAAACTGGGCGGAACATCCGTGAGGAAGCTTTCGCACTGTTGTCACATAAAACCTCGTTGTCGTCCATAAGTTGGTTTTTTATCCCTGCTGCATGATCTGACTTTCCGCTGAATTCAACTCCCTTTCTTTATCCACCCTGTAAAACAGGCGGAGCGGAATAAAGTGGCATCCTTTAAGCTTGGGATCTTCCCAAAGTTTGTGCACGATGTCTACCGAATGATACACGATGACTTCTCACGTTTTCGAGACACGCCTCGAGCGTTTCACTCTAATGTCCACCCTGTGAAGGTACTTTGACTGCGGACTACTTTTTCGTCTTTGTTCGCTGAAGTGGCTTCTCCCGGAGCAAATTAGTTATTGGTGCATGTTTTTTATGACGTCTGACGCCTGAATGCACTGGGTCGGGCAAGTCTTACGGTCACCATGGCCGACTGCACTCGAACGGAACCGCTAGTCATGGCCCCGAAGCTTGGAATGGTACAAAACCATGTAAAATCCCTGTAGATCAGGTGTTGCAAATTGCCTACTCCTCGTCTAACCTCTCCCCATTGACCCTTCAGGCATATCCGTCCAGAATAGCTCCGGATCGTGAAGGCACGCAGCCCGTCATACCAGGTCAAGGCGCAATCTGATCGTGATAGGTTAAAGAACGTGTCGTTTATCGTAAAAACTTCAGTTCCATTCGCGTCCTGTTCCCGCTATTTTAGATGTTATTTTGCCGGACGTTAATAAGTTACTAGGCATTCGGTGGATAGCATTCAGGAAATCGCATCCTTGAGCGTAAGTCGGATTTTTATCCCATTGGATCATCACGAACATATTTCCAACATTTAAAAATTGGTGGCTTGCAAGATGGACATTAGCATAAGTTATCACTTGATCCGCTGCGCGAATAATTTGGCACTTTTTCCTTTACCATTGTACGCTAAAGAATGGTCGCTGACGTCGAAAGAAAAACCTCATAAGTGTTTGATTTCAAATCTAAGGTTTGACATGCCAAAATAAATGATTCGATTTGTGATATTCTTATAATCATCAGTTTAAACACTGGGATACTTAGTGCCTCAGACTCTAAACTTCTCACCGTCTCCTGTTCTTCTGCAGCGTTTTTCAATCATGAGGTTTAGCCTTCATACTATAATTCACTTTGCATCTGGTAAAGAATTTCATCTTATGTGAATATTTTCTTGCGTGTTGGTGACGACCAACTGCGCTGGCTGGAGTATTGGGGTATTGTCGCGTGCATTCCGATCTTGCTACTAGAAATTTGATAATTTACGTCTATAGGCTATTGGAGTTCAGAACCATCTCTTTTTCTTTCGCCGGTTTGCAACCTGACTAGCGGTGGTCAGGTATCTGTCACTCCAACGGCGATTGGAATCCCACATCCGCCGGTTACTTTGGTGGCAGATGGCAATTCGCTGTTGCCCTGCTCGCTATCTCACCTAATCTAATAAGACTGTTTGGTTCTGTGCCGTTCTAGGTTTCAGGATCATGGTTACCGAGCTACCCCCTTGCAATGAATCTTAGCAGCTATGGGACAGGCTCTTTCCACTACACTCATGTGTTGTACATGTCATAAGTGTAAGTCCTTGTTTTGACTTTGCGCGCATTAATTAGTTCGGCACTACATCTTTGGTTTATTTCACTTCTCATGTATCGCATTTTAGGATGTTTTAAATCAGTTGGCTTCAATGGAAACGCAGTTGTTTAGTCGACTTGAAGAGCATCAGGGGATTCGAGAGAAGAAGGTAAATTTCTTAACCCGCCTACATTTTCTTGTGAAATTGAAGGTCTTGCTTCACAAATCAAAATCAGTAACATGTTATGCTCTTTACTTGTTGCTTGGATTTCAGCCACTCAATGTTATCTGTGTCTGCATTATCCATTTTTTATGACAACAAGATTTGCAACTCCTCAGTTTCACCGTTGGGAGTGCCCGTTTTGATGAATGAACGAAAGTCCGTGACTAGGTTTGAACCACAACCGCTCAGTTGTTATTTATTTGAAGTTATGGGAAGACATTACAGAACCATGTTGCCACCTTTTATTTCAAACCGTGAGTGAAGAACCAGAATTATTCCGTTTTGGAATACTCAGTCTTTTGCATATTCGCTTATGCGATAACGTATCAAAAAGGCAAACTGGTGATTTACACGTTTATTGTGCAGTGAAATAAGGTCAGTTCTCCGGGCCTTACTTTGTCCTGTATATTGTTTTTCTCGGAACTACCCTTACGCGAGGTCCATTTACTGATTAGTCGAGCATTTTCGGTTTAATTTGACAGTGCCCTGAACACCCTGATTACTAATTCACTCGCAGTAGCATCGTAAGGAGCCCTGGGCGGGAACCAGCACCAGACCTTCGAGAATAAAACTTGGAATTATCCGGCAAGTTCCATTCCTTCATCGGAGCCTGGCGCTTTATGGCGTCTTACCGCTTCGATTTCCATAAGCCTCCACCCCAGCTGGTCGATCTACTGTAGCTGGCCACCGGAATAGCCGCGGGAAGCGCTGACGCTGAGTCAGCTAAATTCTACCTAAAAGTGCTCCGCTCAGCATACAAGACATCGCTGCAGGTTGTGCATAGACTAAACGTAAGCTTTCCAGATCGTTTCGCTTACACCCTATGCTTCTTTACCGGTAGCTCGGATGTGGTGAAACAGCTTTCTGGAATTTCCCGTTCCGTTTCCAAAGCTCGTTGGGACCACTAGATCCTGCAATCCCTACACAAATGCGCATTGAGTTCACGTCTCGTTACGAGCTTTGATTCATCATACTCGCTACCAGCCGGGATGGACTAGCATGCGTCAATAAGTTGTGAAGACTCAGCGGAAATGCGGGGTGTGACAACGCGACGGATCGGGCCACAACTCACAAAGCTAGCAGAATGCTTGGCACTGTTGAAAAGCGACCAGTTCTCCTTAATTTTTTTGGCGATGGAGGCAATCCCAGCTCTTCGGGCAGTGCGCAGTTTTCGGAACGACAGGAATCGAGACCAAAGGGGCCTCCTAGATGCGCCTTATTGCAAATGTTTAGTTATTTTAGTGGATTTTTATCAGAACTAGTGGAACTAACTTACACAAAGCAGAAGCGAACCTTCGATCTCATAAAACAGCTTATTGTGAAATCCCTTGTACACGGTTACTGTGATCCGTCTTTGCTGCTGCTTGTACAGTGTGACAACACTTAGTATGGGTTAGGAATTGGTCTCCCGATTGATTATCGCTGCAGAAAGTTGACTGTTTGCCGGCAGAAATGTGCACAATAGGGCACAATATGGCAGACGAGTCTTCGCCATACGCAACACAAGACCCAACCAGCATAGTCCACTATTTTCATAAGCCGAGATAAGGTATTCACAGAATTGACACCTACTACTAGATTCCTGACCTCCACATTGCTCACCCGGTCGCTCCATCGAGTCCTAGCGATACTACGTAGGCTTCGATGATCGGAAACCTTCAGGCGACGGACATCTCCGACACGCATATTGCATGTCTCGCAACCGTACAACAGAACAACGTCGATTATCATCAAATTACTAGCTGACTTTGTGCGATATGAGATTCCGATGGTGAACCGCAGTTTCGCAACACAATTCTAATAACTCTCATAGACGCTTCGGACATTACCCGTCCTTAACACATTCAAGCCTTGGAGAAATGCGGACTGCGGTTAAACGAGCGAGGATATTCAAGAAATGCAAAGCCGGGAGTGGCCATCCACTCCTCGTCCTTAAACGTCGTAATGCGTCCTCGGCTATGAAAATAGGTCCAGCGAAACGTTTCCTTGGAAGATGACTGGAAACAACTGTGCCTGTACGTGCTTTGTTACTGTATCCAGATGTTTTATCTCTTTTAATGATTAAGTCAAAACTGAAGAAACGTATTTGGGTGCAGAAACGAATTTAGGGTCGGAGTTGTAGATTTCTGCGGCCACTTAAACCTTGGGACACGGTCTTGAGTAAACCATTGAAACCGGCGGAGCAAGCCTAGGAAATCGTACCTGGTGGATTCTGGATATGGTTCGGTAAGAAGGAATGGTCCATTTAGGAGAATCAAAGGCTTGCGGCAGTGACCAAGATAGGGAGAATAAATACATAGAGCAGGAGACTGATGCTGATTCACAAGAGACCTCGAAGGATGATAAACCATTGGTCCGTTCTATCGATACTTCGAGGGGAATTGTTATTAAATCGCACATATCTTCTGTTTTTCCTGGAGGACACTGCAGTGGGTTGCTCTGACGACAAATAATACAACGAGAATGCTGTTAGGCTCATGTAGCCAGGCTGTTTCTTGTGGAATTTGGACGGTCATTTATTCGTATTGTTGAAGTCTACCCTCCCGGCCGGTTTCGTTGGTACGTTTCGGTTCTCATTCTTCCTTATTAGGTTCTCTAACTTTCCCACTTATCCTCATTCGTAGTCCATAGGTGTTGTTCTACCGAAGCTGTTTGTATTTTCCTTCCTATGTTCATCGAGTCTTTCTTTCTGGGGGAAGAACGTTCGTTGTTTTTTTTCATTTTCAAAGGCTCAACGAAGTCTAATAGATTTACCCGGACCACTTATTTTCGATAGTCCCCTATGTATTTCATTCCATTTTTGTTATTTTTCATGTTCCAGGAATTACTGAATAGCTTGCAAACCGTAGACGATTGTGTTTCACGATTGGAAGGATGGTTGTCATCCATTCCTGAAAATCCCACGGTCTCAGGACCTTATATTCTTGACAATTCCCGTAATACGGTTCAGTTGAAGAGAAAGTTAAACGGAACGCATTCACTGGGCGAAAAGGAAATGTTTGTTGATGCTAACTTGGATGAAGAAAGTGTCACCTGCTGGCCGAATGACTTCTTCGCAGATTGTTCGTACGTTTGTGTTTGCCTCTGCTTCATGTAGAGATTTCTCCATCAGTCTGCTTAGTGCTATGGAACTTTGCTGATTTTTTTTCTAATCGCTTATCTTATGACAAACGCCAAAGGCTGCACTTGAGGTAACATGGTTTTCACTCCCGCGTATGCTGTGACTGACTATAGATAATTGATTATTTACAGTTCAATCTTCGACCAGTACATATGAGGTATAGGAATCGAGTGTAGAATAGTTACGTGGTTTGTGTTCGTTTTGACTGGGTGTGAATGATCATCAAGACTGAATTTATCAATTTCACCGCCATGGTTAGCGTACCCGCCACATCGTCCTCTTCTGACTAATTATTGGGAAGTAATATGTCCTGTTCTTTTCTGTTACAGTCCTTCAAATGGATGCTGAACTTTATCTTCTGGTTTTTGTTATATTTACCTTGTCACCAATGTTGAGACAATGCCTAAGTTGTCGTTGTTGTTTTCCTTGGTGCATATGTGAAGGGGTCGAATAAAGTTGCTTTACCATACACGTGCATTCATGTATGAATTAAGCTTGGCGTTGTAACAGCGTTGTGTTGTCCTGTGGTCACCAGGCTATTCGTTGGCATAGAGCTATGAAGAAGTTAGCTTCGGCTTTGGCCTCGGTTGGTGCTTCTCGACTTCCTGGTTGGGGTCCAAGAGATGATGATTGTTGCTGATTGGAGACGCCGACAGATCGAAGTCAGGAATGCAAATGCTGTGTGGCTTGTCTGTATAGTTCGCCTCCCCCCTTAAAAGTAATCCGAAAACGACCAAAAATCACAAAATATGTAAGGTGAAAACAAAAAAAAAGTTGGTTTTTTGTGGCTTCTAATTTTTTCCTCTTCTGTGGAGTTCCACTTACACGTTGTTGTGTTGATACTATGCTTGTTTTCAAGCCGGTGTTTCTGAATCCCCCCAATATTCTTTGGCGGCGGAACAGTATAAGTCTAAAAAACAAACGGTTTCTGATATCGCAGTCCGACAAGTCTCATTATAAGTTTGTGCAACCTGGTCATCTGTAGGCGAGGATATCAGACGACTGGAGGCTTGCGATCACTGGTGACTCAGGTCCATCTTAGGAGTGAATTGACACGACTGACTCTCCAATAAATCGACTAGAAGTCATTGACGGATCGCCCGTCTTTCAGTGCGCATACACCTCTGCCGACTGCCGTTATTTGACCACGCCCTTCGTGATTCTGACCAACTCCTAATCAGCGTTAGCCTGGCACCATGTCCCTGCACAGGCGGGTGTCGACGACGACGACTAGAAATCCTGCTGGATTCTGTTTTCGAAGAAGTGAATCCACTTGGCTTTCGTATAAATGTTCGGCACCCGCCATCGGAAATTGAACCAGGTGGACATCTGCAAGGAACTTGCTGCTAACCGCCAAACATGAGGAACTGCAATCATGGACATTCATAAACCCGGCTTATTCTCTTTGAGGAACTAGCCGCAGTATACTAAGTGTGACTTTGTTGAGAGCAGTCTCATTTTGATTGTGAATGATATAATGTTAATAACACGGCGTTGTTGGTAGATGTAATGCGCCAACGTCTCGACTACCGTGGGTAGTCTTTATCAAGGCTGCCCATATCTCCATTTCGGAGATATGCCCTAACATCTTTGAGAAACAAACACTTCAAAAGCTCACTACGTTAGTTGACCCCACCACCACGGGGACGCATGACGTGAAGGATAACTATTCTCTCACCCGACCCACAGTTCCAAGTACACACACTCACAAACACAACTTAACATCAGTTTGCATGTGAACGTTCCCACAGTCATTTGATTGTAAGACTTGCCTTGAGAAAGACTGCCCACGGTAGTCGAAACGTTGGCGCATTACATCTACCAACAACGCTGTGTTATTAACATCATATCATTCACAATTAAAACCAGTACATGGCGCATCGATTTTTCGATACACTCCTTACATCATTTGGTCCTGATATTTACAAACCGGTCTCATTTTGCTTCACCCGTCGTACCAAGACGTTAATGCTATAATCTTACGTTGGAGATTCGGTGTGATATCACAAGGTCATTAAAATACGTATTCTTAAGGCAGTTTAAGCCGTGTTTCGAACGGGGAAACTTTTGCCGTGGTTCGTGGAGAAAAACAAGGAATTTGATGAAATTCGATATTTGAATTTAAATGCCTCTTTCCATTATCTGGCCCAATTTGAAGTTCTCGGGCCCTATGTAACGTTCTAAATGACGAAAATCTGCTACAATCAGAGTTCTTTTTCTTTAACAAATTGGGGCCCGAAAATTGAGTCTTCTGCACCATTCGTTAAGAATTTTTCGGTCATCAACTGGTTATTAAATTCTTCTCTTTAATTGCTCGATCCTTTTTTCTGGAATTTCTACGGTTTAGTTCTTGATAGCGTCGGTTCATACGCGTCACAATTGTGTTATGTCTCTTCCTGAGTAGAGGCATCAGTTTTAAACTAATCCTTCTCTCATTTAATGCCGGGTGTTTCCTCTTTTTACAATGAATTCTTCCGCCGACACCCAAGACAATTTTCGCGCCGTAGATAATTTCCTGTTCGTATGCATACGAAACACATAAACTCTGAATTTTATATTGTTATTTGAGTAATTGTTTGTCGTTTGTTGGTTGGTTGTGCCTTTTGTTCTTTATTTCAGTCGCATTTCCCATTTTCACCACCAAGGCTACTAGTCATGTGCTATATTTACGTAGCAAATTGTTACTGCTGCATTCGCGTTCTTAACCAAAAGCCATATTTTTTTCTGAATCCCGGGTTAGGTCATAGTGTTTATCCGTTGTAATTTAGCTTCCTGTTCGTTCTAGGTTACATGAAGATTCTGGACAGCGAATTGATCGCGTCGCAAATGAGTTCATTAAATTGCAATTTCTTGAGAAAAAATGCCAGGAACATCCCGTATTGCTATCGTTCAGACCAGTAAGTGGTGAATACAAATGGTTTCATCTTTGTCTGTTAAGTTGCCGCATCACATGTTGCATTTGACAAGTATTCGTTCTTTTTGGCTGTATTTCAGTCTGTTCTTTTTTACGTAGATACTGACAAACCGGTCATCTAAATGAGGATTTGACTTTTAAGTTATCTCTTCAAATTGAGTTCGAGATGTTCTTGAACGTTTGTGATTTCATTTATTTGGCAATAACTAGTGCAGTCCGACTCTTTCCATGGCTTTTTGTTTCATATAAGCTTTGTGAGGTTTTCATATAATCAGCAGCAGCGATCTATATTTTCCTAATCTACGGCTAATGAAACTCATTACTTTCATTTGGACTAACTAGCTAGTTACTTAGTCTGACGATAAGTGATCAGTCTTGACACACTAATTTACCTTTTCGTATCCGCATTGATCTTTTCAGAAAGTAATTTGTACAAATTTTTGTGCTGCACGATTGGTGGTTCATCAGTCTTAAGGTTTAAATAACATTTCTGTATTGGTGCCATTCGTTGGGATTGGTACAGCCCGAAACATTTCAAATATTTTCGCATGCCATGTTCCGAACGTCTTTATGTTAAAAAAAACTGTTCCCCTTAGGTGCACAGTCAGTTCACTTCTGTCTCGTTATTTCTGCGCCCACGATGCCCCAGCGATTATTTTAACTGACTATACAATACCTTCATTCTATTTTGCAGCACCAAATCTCATATCTTGATACTTTAGTACCATTCATCAGGGGGAGAACAGTGGTAAACTTTAAACTCAAAGACATTACATGTAAAATTGTTTAACCAAAACCGATCTATCTTATCTTTGGTCATATCTATTAGCACATCACGCTTTTACAGTGGTTGAATCGCCAAGTTTACAACTCTTAAATCCACCGCTCACTTTTTTTCTGTCCTACTCTTTGAAGACACTCAACTCACTTTCAGTGATACTCGTATATAGGAACTGACTTCATCCCACTTACTGATTACCTGACAAGCACACTCCTGTCCGGTTGTGGGCATGAGCGACTGTTAAATTCGCCATGCCCATGCTAACCCCATGTAATTTTTCAATCCTCCTCATATCAGTCCCAAAAGTTGACTATCTACCTACTCAATCCCAATCGGTCAGGTCGCAAACAACCAAATCGGTGCACTAACACAATTCCCAGTAAACTCACATTATTGAAAGCAATTCAACTTCTTAAGGTACGGATGGCCTTACACGAATGGTTTTGCCCTTTGTGGTGGTATCCCTTAAACATATTCCAAATGGCTGCCCCTTGATTGGTATTCGCTCTTCCTTTCCTCTATGTGAACATTTCGGAGTGTGTATCAGAAAATTGTATTCACGAAAGATGTCATTTCGACAGGTGTTTACCGCGTGCAGTGAATAGGGAAATCCTTTCAGAGCATATCGTGTGTCTGCGGTCTTTGATGATCCGTAATCCCGATAAGAACAGCGCCAAAGGTTGCCTCCTCGACGGCAGCCCGTTTCGTCATATGCGCATTTCGCGGAACTTGCATAGATTGAAAGACAGGGTAACTCTCAGTATTCAATGAAAAGTGCACCCGATCGACACGAGCCACTTAGTTCGGTGTTCTATAAACGCACTTATCCGTGCATACCACGGTACAGTCATTAGTCTCCGTATATTAACATCTATCCCACGTGCAATGAAAAGCTTTGTCGAGGATCCTCAATCAGTCTGGGTTCACATCAACCACACTCCACGGATCCATCCGAACCGAGTGACTGCCACAACCTATTCGTACGGACCCACACACCCAACCAAACCCAACCGGTCTATTAAGACGACTCAATCCAAATGGTTCCTGGCTCTTACCTGCGCATCTGTCCCCAGTATGATTTAAAGGTTCAAAATCAATCACTGACAACTCGTTTGTTTCATTACTTGTTCTTTATCTGTACTCCCAGAATTTTTTTGCATGCTTGTTCATCATAACCCCCAAAATGTCAACTCGCTCATAATTCCTCCTCGCACTTTGCTTGTTATGTTTCTTACACTTTCTTACAGCGCATTCAGTGGATCACCTCGGTATTGCACGAACTCTTAGAAGGTCGGCTTCAGCTAGCTTTTGAAATGTGCCGACTAACGGCCTCTGCGGAACGTCCCAGCGTTAACAAACAAGCAGGAGCAAAGCTTCGTCAAGTCCTGTCCACCTACCTAATCATTGATCGTCTTCCCGATGTGATCGAGTGCTATCGGCGTAACGTCCTTCGACCAAAGCTTTCTCAAGTAAGTAGTAAAGCACCGCAACCACTGTGCTATTTTAGTCGTCTCCATACAGTGCTCCTTGATATGGTCATCTCTGTGCGTCCACATCGCTCCAATCTCGACCGATCTTTACCATTGTTACCTCCAACAGCGAATACAGGGTTGCATGCCAGTTGGAACAAGAAACACCAGTCGGTCCTATACTGAAGTTGCATACGTCCTCCGATTGTGACATGCCAAATGTCTCTTGGGCATGCCCATGTGGATGCCAAAGCTTACAGCGTGGCATGGTGCCCAAGATATCCCTCTTTCCAGTTTGCCTGATTCTCATGTTAATTGCGGTCGCATTCGTTCGCACAGTTATTGTAAACCTATTGAAAAGAAGCATGAATAATGTGCTGTGTGGGAGTTACCCGTTTTCGCATCAGCACTTAGTGTTTCGTCTTTGGCTCTAACACCCCGTCCTAATCTTCCTGACCTATTAGTTGTCAGCCAATCGACAGGTGTTATTGATAGTTCGGGCCAGGGTTCGTCAGAACATTTGATAAACTGAAAATTTGAAAAGCTTCCCATTAAGATAATTGTTCTTTTCTAATAATCCCATATATTTCGCTTAGGTTTAAGTGCGAGGATCTAGGCGGCCTTTATAGAGGCTCTATCCCGCTACTGTTCTTACAATGACTCGCTCGATGGAACCGCGCGTTATTTTGGAAAATAAGTGATTTGATTTGGCTGTTCTTGTAAATAACCTCTTTCCTTCATTGGTCTTATCCTCGTGTCCTACTGTGCGGAAAGGGCAGATGATCTCCGTCGTGCCCATATCGTTGAATTCACATCCTGCATTATTTCGTTGATTAAACACATCCGGATACCCACTTTCCTTATTCCGTTCGCCCGTCAAATTTTATCGCCTTGAAAACGTAACTCTTCTGAGTGGTGACCATTTTTATATTGATGGTGTTAGACAATCCCCCATCCAGAAGTGTACGGGCAAAAGTATGATGAACTGAATGGCACCAGTGATGTCACAACGTCAACGAACGTTTTTGATAAGTACCAAATGTCCCCAAACGGACAACTGGAGTGAACTGCTCAGTTGAACAACCCGAATTTTCACGGATTAATTCATATGCATATGACGGCACGAGCAGCTTCTTCAAGTAACATGACAAAAGCGCGAAAACCACGCCCCCTAGCATGTGTAGCAATATATTCTGAAACTAACTATTCTAATAAATGGACAATCTTGGATCTATCTTTATTTTATTCGCGTTGTTGTGCCCGCAGATTATTCTGTAACACCGTCGGATATCCGCGGTCGTGTGCAGAGCCCACAAGGTCTACGTATCAGTCCTCATAATAGATTCACCGACCTCGCAGGTGTCCACCAATTGTGGAAGGGCAGCCAGTAGGAAGGTATAGGCATAATGCGATCTCACTTTACCACTCACTTTACCAACGGAATCATGCATCAAACACTGTTCAAGCATTTGAGCACATCAGTTAATCGTTGTTGAGATCAGTTTCTAGGTTGAAGATAAATAAGGTGAACCAAACCGATTGGAGTTTACTTGGAATCACTTTTGAAATATGCAAATTTCTCTTCCGAAGTGCTTATCTTAATGCGTTAGTTTCTCAAGTCAACCTAAGGCTGGTTCGGTCGTTCGAGATGGACTTTCTTGAAAGGCTGGACCAGGTGGTCTACTGCCGTTCTTTTTCAAGGAAGGTTGCAAAATGCTGACATCAGACTAATGTAAACATCAGGGGTAGATCTGGAACAAAGAGCAAATATCTGATTAGCTTGGATGGGGGCTGTCGGCATCGTGGTAACACACGTCGTCCAGTTGGAAAACTGTATTGACTATGGTATGGTTATGTGCAAGTTTACTAATCAGCTCACCTTTGTCCCGCTGTATTTTTTCCGGAGTTAGTCACACATCTAATGGTTACAGATCTCACAGCTGTTCTAGTTGCTAATCATGGCAACAGTGATATGGCCTTCGGTCGGACTAATAAGAGATCTTACGTAGCCAAAAGGATATTTTCCGCATCAGTTATCGGATAGAAACACCATGTGCATGAGCGACTCAGCTTTCCCGGAAAGTGTAAGTTGAGTTGCGTCTCCATAACTTTTGTTAACTAGGCACAGTTCACTCAAAAGTGGAAAGAATGAATTATAGTGGGGGAACTGCAAAAAATCGCCTTAGAGCAATGCGTAGAACTTTTCATCGAAGTGGAAGGAATAAAGAGCGAGTTAATTTCGTACCCGAGACAAAAAAACCGTAAACAGTCGCCAACAGATTCTTTTCTAGCATATTAAACCGCTGAATAAATTTGTTTGAAACGCGAAAAGCCCTGGTAATCTGTTATTTCTTTTCCGGGGGTTCGCCCGCATATGTATGGTAATCACTTTTTGCGCTATTATCGAATCATCACGGTTAGAAGCCGTCGAACTCCTACTATATTTGTTCCCAGGGAACGCCCAGGCAATTTCGCTAATACCAAAGTCGCCATTCGCCTAATGAATAGGCAACCTCTCTTCAGTTTCTCTTCTCGTTGCTGATGATTTGATGAAAGTGGGCTCAGCAATAAGTGTAATCGCTCATCTGAGTAGCCGTCTTTTCCGTTCATTTGTTATGCTCGTTATTCATTCCGGCTTACTCTGTACAACCATTTACTATGCACCAGCCTGCTCTGGATTTAGTTGCTGCTTCACATCACCAAAAGCTCAAGCAAACAAAAAGGACCAGAACCAGTGAACATCGGCGGCATTATAATCGGTTGAGAAGCCTCCCAGAAGGGGAAAGGTTCCCAATGCAAGAACTCCACCGACTGCGCCACTGAGCCATATCGCCTGTCATCTCCGACCATTGTTTGGGGAACCTCGTGGATCCCTGCTCGGTAGTCTCACTAGACCTATAACAGGAAGTCCGCCGGTTAGAGCTTTCATATTTTTCCTCTGTCATTGGCAAAGTTAAAAAGAAAAGTTGAAAGAAGACAACCCTGACGAACACCATTTTTCATGCTGGACTCTGGTGAAAGATAGCCGTAAGTACGAGCTCGGCTTCAGCTGTTTGTAGACAGAGAAAGGAAAAGGGGACTGAATTTCTTTGGCGCACTCTTCACTGAGACAAAGTACCAAAGAATTGTACGACCAACTGAGTCGAATGCCGCTTTCAAATCAAGAAAGGCAGGAATCGTTGGTCCACGAAATACGTGCTTACCTTCTAAGATCTGTCGCAAGGTGAAAATTTGCTCAGTGCATCTCCCACCGGGATGGAAATGGGCTTAGTTCTCACGCATACACCTTTCGGGGTACCAGATAATCGGCGGAGGATAATATCAGCGAGCAATTTGAATGCAACACTTACTAAACTAATTCCTCTGTGGTTTTCACATGAGGATCCATCATCTTCTCTGTAGATCGACACAATCACCAATTCATATTTATCCTTCGAAAATTCTCGCCCACATTGACCCCAGCGTAATGATTGTCTTGATGCCAATACCAGATGTAAAAGGACGATTAGTAGAAAAACTAGATAACTGGGGAAAAAATTAGAAGCAAAATCGTCAGCTTTCTCAAGTGGTTCACAAACATTGTCTGAGGCATTACCAGTAGGGGGAAAGTTGGAGGGGCAAAAATCTTGGGAAGTGGCTGTAAAACGCCCCTCTTTGTAACGGACTAAGCGGTTTTCTGCTTTTTGTATAGCTAACGAGCATTTGCTCCTGGCCTGTACGAAGCGATGTGAGTCGGGAGTGAGCGAGCAAAGCCAGCGGCGAAGTGAAGAGCACTTCCAGCTAACAGCGTAGTCACTTGCGTCATTGAACCCCTCGCAGGATTTTGGTCTGCTGAGTTTGGAAAAGTTTGTAACAAAAATATGCATTCCTTGAAGAATCATGTTAGTGAAATTAGAGACAGAGATGGAGAATTCACAAGCGAAACAAAAGTAATCCTAAGGAGTAAAGACCAGAAAGTCGTGGAAATCGTCCCAGTTGATTGAGTTGTAGTGTCAGAATGTCATGAGGAGGGTATATATATATATATATATATATATATATATATATATATATATATATATATATA
>LUCM01005902.1:17183-34048 GCA_008360955.1 Fasciolopsis buskii
CATATATATATATATATATATATATATATATATATATGTATATATATCTTCCATGTCCCCTTGTTTAGAAAACAATTACTAAAGATGCCGTTTATCGGTACCTAGCTCATTGTCTTGGCTCATAAAGTTAGTAATTTTATTTTTCGTAAAACTAACAAAGTCCAGTTTCTCGTGATACATTTTCATCCATATACAGATATTTGTACCAAAGCCTGAGCTAGGTTCAAAAGGATCGGATACGACCGAAGTTGTGCGCCTGTTGAACGAGATGTACGCGGCAGCCCTCCACGTTTTGGATCTTCAGTTGGACGTTTTCACCCAGCTCCGATTCCAATGTTCTTCTGAGACGTAAGTCTGTTATCGGCACTGTAGCCTGCAAGTTTCATTGCTTATATCTGCAGCCTTATGTTTTATTATAACATTGACATCAGGGTAAAGATCCAGGTCATTTCTCTTCCTCTTTTTATTATTCAAGAACTGTATAAAGTTTCTGGTGTTCGCAATGACCCTTTGTCTGTCAAAGGTGGAAAGACCCAGCCGGACGATCATCGTCACTTGAACCGCTGACCCTTGACTTATTACCCAAGTAGTAATGTTTGTCCGTGGACTATATAACTTCAAGTGCTAGTGCACAAACAAACATTGAAAAATGTGGGTTACGTCCATGTGACATAGTCGGGAATTAGTGTCTCAAGCTTCGAGTCGGTTACTCCTCCGAAAGTCTCCTCTTTGCGGAGGTGTTATTACGAAAGAGCGAGAACAAAAGCCAACTCGCAGAGCTCTCAACCGGGTTGGCTGGTCTCTGGTAATCACTTGGGTAGATGACTAAATCACCATTCCAAATCCGCCACGGGCGGTGTACGAAGTCTTTGACACTGCTCACGAGGATCTGTGATGGAGACCTGCACTGGGTACCTATGATGCTATACGGCCCATCTGTGGAACTCATGCTTCTTAAGAAAAAACACTGAACACCTTTTGCTCCCCTCCCCTGTCTTCCATTCTCCGTGTAATTTTACTTAAATATTGCCTATCTCGAGACTGTGTAAAATACCCGTAGATACAGATATACCTTGACGTGTAGGACTAAAAATATACCCCGTTATTATTGGGCCAGTCACTTATTACACCCACATTAAATAAGAAGATACGCAGTAATTACGGCGATCATCGTCGAACCAATTTGATCTCGATGGTTACCCCTGTGTCGTCTGACACCGGTTCGCGGGAGTAGCTTCCGCGAAAAGCAGGCCGGATTGCCCCTTTTCTCTTTAACAACGCGTAACAAGAAAGGCAGTAATCAGCGAGGGTTGCCCTGCTGTTTAACGACGACAGTGGTAATGGGCCTGCCACTGCCTCTCAGTATGATATTGGTCTTTCTTATATGGCGTTCACCAAATCGGGCGTAAAGTTACTTTTTACCTGATGCGCCAGTTTTACAATATAGACATCAATATCTGCTGCTTTAATAGCTGACTGAATTACCGGGTAAGGACATGAAACATACTTTGGATAGCATTAAGATCCAAGCTGTGGTTCGTTTTTATACAAGACATCCTATACCTAAATGTGCTTCCATCGGACTTACATCATTATAGAAGAAAACCACTGCATGTTTACTAAATTGTGTTGAATTGCACCACGGAGTCATTATCGTTTTACTTATAATTTGTTTTTAGATTCAAGGAATACCTCCGCCACCACAAGGATAAATTTCACCCTGTCCGTGGATTTCCTTTTGCTCTGTTGAAAAAGCTTCTCTCTTGAAGGGGTATAAAGGAGACAAATGTTCTTCAGTAACTGGTTTGCGGCTTACCGCATACCATCCGTTAGCCAAATTAAGTTGTTCCTTGCTTTGTGGTGCGATTAATTCGTGCTCCATACCCGCTGACGCTTGAAGCGTTTAAAAAATTTCCTTCCGGTCTGAACAAGGGCCCATGAAGTACTGATAATAATCTACTTCAAGACTGGAGAAAAACTGCCCTACAATTTTAGCAAATAAATGAATAGATATGGTCATTTTCGAATGCGATCGACTTCCTGCATACAAAACACTGTATTTACCGATATTTCTTTTTACCTTATTAGTTAAAACCTTCAAAATACTAGTACGCAACACCTATTTCGTATATATATATATATATATATATATATATATATATATAATGAGTTTTCTGTAAGCCATGGTTTTTCGATTAATCGAACCTATATCATTGTTACTTGTGTATTTCCAAATTTGGACCAGCTACGATCCATTGGGTGAATTCGACTGCGTAGCGGATGGATTCTGGCCAGAAACGGTAGATCTTCTGTGTTCAAATCTTGACGAAATGTTTGCTCCGGGTGATCCGGATCGATTTTATGCGGTACGTTTTGTCTTTTAATATCCCTCAACGGCATCACATGATTCTGGATGAATCTTTCGTGTCCCCTGTGACAGACTATACCGTAGATAAACCCATCATTTCTTTCTTTATTAACAATGGATCAAAATGCATAACCTTCAAGGATAGCTTTGCTGTCGATTGTAGATTGCTGAATGGATGAATGACTGGCGGTAAATTGGCGGTACTCACGTCCAGGCGCCACGATGTTGACTGCATGACCAACACCGGCCAATTTAGTCATAACTGCAAATACTTGTGTTCATTCCATGTTAATAAGTTCGATTCCATCTATCAGAAACTCATAATAAACTTTGGATAATGCTGCACACTTGGACATGGTCTTCTTGGTATAGTTAAACATCTGTCACATGTGAATGTTGATCCTAAAGCCGGTCGCGCCCTGGTGCGAGTCTAGAGTTTACAACACCACTTCACGGTAACCCTAATGTATGTTCGGAATAGTTCTGCTAAATAGAACTCCGATGGAATCATTTAAGAGTGGACATGACCGTATTTGGGACGCTGTGAGACCAGAATTGTGATTTTCTCAGATATCACCTTAGCCTTTCAATCAACCTGGTGAGTCTCCATGCCCGCTGTCGCCATTGGCGACCGGTGAAATTATCAGCGGATCGTACAAATGCAACAAGTCGGTACTTTCCCTAACATTTTTTTTCTTGAGGTCTCCAAATGCCTACTTCCTTGTGTTTTAGGCCATTTGGTCGGGAACTCGGGTAGGGTTCCTTAAGTGAACTCTCTGCTTCGGTTTAGGCAACTGCGCAGTGCCAAGCCCGCAGAGAAATGATGGGTTCCGATGGATGACCGATTGTGTGGAGATGGAGAATGGGAGAGTTAGCATCTGTTGTGAACTCTACACATTGTTTCTTTTTCTTACCCCGTTTTCGCTGATTATTTTCGTCTTTCGCCATGATTCCAAGGTCTGTATTCAGATTCGTGGAACATGCGTATACTGAAACCGAGACTTTTATGTGCTTGTGGGCAGACAGCAGTTCAGTATTGAGTGCAGTTTAGGCTTGAATTCATCCACATTTCAGCTGGCTTATTTTCTTTCCTCGATAACATTATGATGAATAATCATCCGCGAGATGCCATTAACCTCTCTGCTTTTCTGATCTAATAATTTGCTTTTAAAACACTAGCTTTATACTTCGAGTTTAAAGTTCGTGAACACTTTGGAATCGAAATTGAATTCTTCGAAAGCCGTAAGCGAGCTGAGGAATCGGACATCTTATTCAAAGTTCATGAACAAGTGGAGCTTACCAGTTTACTTCCAAATTAGGTAAGACCTTAAGGTTGATCGTTTTAGTCATTTGATTCGTTATTATTCCGTTACTGTTTCGGGGCCGTCAGCCCGGTCAGTCGTAATAACGCTAGAATGTGAAATACCTTTCGAGCTTCCGCAGTTGGTTTCGTGATGAACGTGAAAAGGTGCATTTAGAAAGCGGGTACTTCTCATCGTCCACGTGGTAATCTATTCGTCCGGAAATATTAACGGAGCAGTGCTATGCTAGATCGAAAGTTAGCAACAATCCCATCTGAGTGAGCAGCCTCGTGATTGCAGCTCACGACGACCCCAGCACTGTCAGTGTTTCAGTGACCCCTGAAGTTTCGGATTGTATAATCATTAACCTTGTACTAACGTGTTCCGGTTTTGGTTATTATCTCACAACACCGTTCGCTCAGATACAAAAAAAAATCAGGAATAGTGAACACCGACAGGGAAATAGTACATTGTAGGACTATACTAAAGATGGAAGGTTTCAAATACAAAAACACCAGCGACTGTGACATTGACCCATATCAACTGTTGTCCCCAGCCAGCGCTTCAGGGGGTCTCATGTCCCCAACCCAGTAGTCCAACTGGACCTGCACGAGCTAATCCACTGGTTAAAGCTCTCATGTTTTTTTTTACCCATGTTATCGACTAGCCATCTCGAACCATCCTTCCTCCACTACCTGCTTCCAAGAGCAGCGTACAGCCAGGCAGCCGTGCTTAACCTACTTTGAATCAGTGGTTTTTCTAAGGACTGGACCCCAGGACGCTTACGCCTGACGTCTGAATTACGCACAAAATTCACCCACCATATTCTGCCAACACTACGAAGACAACGATGTTCAAACGCCAGAAGTCTTCGCATATCTTCCGTTCCTAACGGACATGTTTCGGAGCCGTAGAGCAATACGGATCTCACTGCTTCCGCGTATACTCGATCTTTGATCGATAACTGGACGACACCGACGCCACAAATGCTTCAAGTTGGTGAATGCCAATCGAGCCTTCTGTATGCGCGAAGATACTCCATCTATACGATCACTGGATGGGATATAACTACCCAGGTAACTAAGTCTGTTCATTACATCCAATTGTTCCTCTGCAAGAACAGGTTGATGTCCGAGCGAACATCAGTGCCACTTTTCTCGTAGAATACTCACTGGTAAAATTAGGAAAAGATGAAGGGAGGCAACCTTGAGAGACATGACTTCTTGTGGTGAACTCGAGCGAAAGATCGCCGTAAGCGCGAAATCGGCTTCGGCTGTTCGCATAGAGATTGGGTGGGTGAAATGAATTTCCCTGGCACAGTCCTCAATGAGTCGAGCACCTCTTTCAAACCAAGAAAGAGAAATCGTGGGTCTATAGAATCTGGCTATTCTAAGACTTATCACACAGTAAAGATTTGGTCAGTGCAACTCCGGTCAGGTCAGGGACCGGCTTGATTCTCAAGCGCCAACCTCTCACGAGCAGTAATAAATAATCGGATTCGAGTATGTTGCCGGTTCGACATTAGGATCGGATGTGGACTAAAAATCGTTCCCATGTTTTGTGACAAACGTCGCAGTGCTCGTGGTTCCGTCGAGTCTGTCTGAACCCAGGTGCATTGACGGTACACCTAAATTCATTCTTGAGACTCATTCACTCATCTGCGCCATGCGACCTTCGCCGTAAAATTTGTGGGCTACATTAGTCTCTCGTTCTCGTTTCAGGTTTCAAGATATTGCGAGCCGTCTAGAAAGCGAAATAAATCAAGGACTAAAACTGGCGCTGGCACCGTCGACAAACGCTTGTACGTCAATCTTGTTTCATTGCATATTGCATGTATCAAATTTAAATAGGTCTTACCACAGTTACCCAACTGGTGATCGCTCAGTTGGAACGTTGCTGGCAAGATGGAATATACGTCGTCAGTTTGCGACATCGATTCTGGAAGCTAACCTTGCAGTTACTTAGTCGTTACTGCACATTTGTCACTCACCAGAGTACCGTTTGCCAAAACCCGGATAATGTGAGTTTCTACAATGTTTTCCTAACGATCACATGGATGAAGTGTAATTGATCTCTTCCATTTCTCCTTGTGTCTCTTTCCGACCTTATTTAATCGATTGAAAACGTACCTTGCAGGGCTAGGTGAGCCTTAAAAACAGCAACGCCTTGAGAAGGCTTATCAGATATTTAGTTAAATTCTTCTTTAAATCACATCTTATCATTGTTTCTTTTGACACGTTCACTGACGAGTACGCGGCGCTTTGGGTCACAACCAACTACTTTTGTGCCCTTGTATGGATGAAAGTGGTTCGTCTATGTCCTCGTTCATTTTCCGTTACCAGTTTATGAAACTGAAGCGTACCGAGAAGCTGAGCGCATTCTCAGGGGCTCTAATGAAGCCCCGGTTTTATATGTGAAGCAATTATCAAGGTTTATTAGGTAAAGGAATAGCCAGTTCGCGTGTTGCCTGGCTAGTAAGTGATAAGCCAAAGGGGAGTCGATTGTTTAAACTGGCATCTTTAGGCGGATGACCAAATTACATTACCTGCATGTTCGTACGCAACCACACAGTGCCTGCCCGCAGAAACGTGGGACCTGACCGTCTAGTTATTCAGGTGCTTATTGTTCTTGACCACGGCGCACCCTATTAACGCTTATTTTATTTCCCATTTGTGAGGTTCATAATAGTTCTGAGCTTTATTCCGTTTGTTTTCGTCTCGTTTTACACGTAGTCTACCTCAATACCAGTCCCATCGGCCGAATTTCTGAAGCCCACTTTGTACTTACTGGTAGACTGTCATCAACTGACGACCTATGTACGAGTGATATTGCTGTCGCGCATTACTGCCAAGTTGGGTCCTATTGGTCCGCTGGTCTCAGATAACCAGTCGACTTCAGATTCAGCTCCTGTTTGGCTGACTGATTGTCTGGATGAAATGTGCAAGAGCATCGATCAAGCAGCAAAATCTCTGCAAACCATGATTGTCGACCAACTACTGGTTAGTCTACCATACTTCATTCGTTTTAGATCCTCGGTAATTCCCATTTCTGGACGAAACCCACTCGAATGTCTGGCCGTGAACAGTTCGTTTTCTTTTGTCTTGTCTAATGTAGCGCGCATGCTTAAGTGTCAGTCGTCAAGTCCTGGATGTTCCTCGTCAATATCGGCGCACCAATCGTAGTCTACCCGTCGCTTCATCCGTCTACGTATCGGCAATGGTTAGTCCGTTATCTGATTTGGGTCATCTCTGCGAGGACGCGGTGCATCATGCTCCTGATTCTACTGCTTCTTTGGAACAGCTGATCAGTTGTGCGATCATTCGGCTATCTTTAGCGTAAGTCTTGATACCCATCTGGTCACCTCGGTAATTTCCACCGACAATTCATAAAGGCTTCGTGCAGTTTAATCCGAGTGAATCTTACTGTCATCAGGGTTAAGCTATTATGAGAATCCATAGTATGAACCTTTCTGCATACCAAGCTAGATAAGAATGCAATTGAATAATCAAAGGCGAGGGCCACGAATTTGGCTTACAAGAAAACAGTTACATCTCTGGAGTTATTCTGTAAATCCGTCTTCATTTCGCATCGACCAGACGCAGTCGGAATCCCGAAAGCACTAAGGCCGCACCAAACTTCTTAGGACTTTGAAATACATGGAAGTTAGCCTTTTAGACTCGCTGCCAACCACTATGTTCGTGTACATGAACACATTATCTAAGTAGTGTCGCCATTGTATGACAACTGCCAAATAACTTTTTTTCAGCTATCAGGGTCAGCTTCATGAGTTGCTGAGTTCCGTCAAAAAGACGGAGGACAGCTTACGTAAGCTTCGAGAGGCTCGACTCGGTGCAAACCACACCAATCAGGCATTGGCATCCAATTCATCTGGAACATATTCGGATGACGATAAAATACGACACCAGTTATACCTGGACGCATGCGGCTTCCGTGACTTGGTAAGGATTCAGTTAACGTTGTGTTGTTTGACTGCATCGTATGCTTTTAGCTTTAACTCCATTTTCGTTGTCTCTCGTTTTGACTATAACCTTTGCGGACATTGTGAACGCTGTCATAAATGGCCTCGGCTCTGACAGTTTGCTGAAGACCACCATATGATTCCAGTTAATCAATTGTGTCCAGTATGCTTAACATTTATCTTTATCCATTACTAATATGATTTTTTTGCTCTGGAATCAAAAGCGGTAAGAAGGATGCAAGGATAATCAACCCGTGATTAGTTTGCTTGTTTCTTTGGAAAAATTTTACCTACTTTTCTCTGCTTGTAATTTTCAGTCGGAACACTTATGGGGCCTGGATAAAGAAGCGATCGAAACACTGGGAGAGACCGTGAAAATGGTTGAGGTGGCAAAGAATGAAGCTGGATCGAATTGCGCTTAGTATAACGAACTACCAAAACTGTGGTACGACCTCTGCTTATAAAACCTAATACAGAATATCGTTTATATTTGATTCTAATCAGAAGGCATATTTGTTTCGTACATGAGCAAGGGGGGTTCTAGTGACAAAATGACAGCTATTGGACCGCTGAATTGCAAATATGGACTTCGTTAGTATTCAGGTGAAAGTCTTTGTTCGTTCCGTTGGTTTCCGACAGGTTGTCAGGTGAATCTATTAGGACTGGTTGCTGGGTATTGTAATCGGAGCTAGGAGCGATCAACGCCACGATTTTTTCGCGTGACTCCTCAGGAAGTTGCCTCAAATATTCAACACCATCAATGTACAGATTAGGTAAATGATCCTCAAGCATTAAACAAACGAGTTCTCTGTCTTCCATTTGCGGATTTCCTTGAATTATTAGGCGCTTCAAATTGCTGAAACGGAATAGAAACAATACTGGTAAAAAAACTGGAGACTACAGCTCACAAGCAGTTAATGAAATGGAAGAGCGTGAAGGAGCTGACAAGCGGTGAACATATGAGCACTGCCATTTCTCTTCTAGTTTTCCGTGTGGCTCATGATGTGAGCGCAGACCTACGCTAGCATTTCCTCCTTTAGAAACATACATGTCGATCTCCTCGTTAAGTGGAAGAAAATCCACCGAAGCCTGTTTCTAGTCGTTAGTTCTTGATCTCCCACCGCTGATTAGCGATCGTTCGTTTCCACTAACGGGAATAAAATCTCGTCGCAACGAAAACCTCTCCCAGATATATATATATATACGCTGTTTCATGGTCAGAAAATCAAGATCATACCCCTAACTATCCGTAAATTGTAAGACCTGCAAGTCATTCTGCTTTACGAGTTTACGATGATTCTAAAAGAAAAAACCCTCAATACCTGTGTTCATACCAGATGATTATTAATCCATGATCGCACTCACTTCAGATGAGAAAGAGCTGCTATTCCCTTGGAGGTCAAGCGCGGGCATTCTCCAACATCAAGCAACTGGAGTGAGGAAATTCGTCCAACACGGGCCAAACAGTGATCGTCTACGTGAACGCATCTTCGCAGACGCAAGTATCGCAGTTCTGACAGTCCGGCTAGAAAATATCAAATGACGAATGTGATAATTAGGATAACTATGATCGTCTGCATCAGAGTGGAGATTTACTATCCACATGAACTCGGGCTTCAAGGACCACAACTGTGTCAAAACAGTAAAACCATCTCATTTTTGTCGTATCTGAGCTATGCGAAATATATACGGTTTTCATTCCTCGCCTATAACTGACTTAAGCAATCATTCAGGTATCGGTAGCTTTCCCCACCTTAACCCCCGGTTGGATATGCCTAAGACTACCGGAATGGGTGTAACTGGTTGGCATTTGGTGAGCACCACGATGTTCAAGCAATTGGCGGGAGGGTGAGACCCGTGCGACCACGACCAAGGGGGAACATTAGCATTCTTCAGCGTTAACCAGCGAGACAACCCTCAATGACCGCAGCCTCTTCCCCAGAGTTGCAAGAGGGGCAGGGGGTGGACCTACATAGGCGGGAAAAGATAAGATGCTGCTGCAGCCAACACACGGAACACAGTCTAAATGTACAAACGGACTCTTTCAATCGCCATTATGCACGGTTCACTGCCATATCCTTCAATGTCTCCAGCCACCTAGTTGACGAGTCTTTCGGACCATAAACACGAAGACGTGAGACACCTACTTTACCTAAGTTCGCTGTACATTTTCTCATTCCACGTTGCCACGTCATCTGTTGGCCTCCACATGGCTTCTTCCATTACTTGGGAGGAACACAAAATAGGGCACAATATGGTAGACGAGTGTTCGCCATACGCAACACGTCACCCAACCAGCCTAGTCTACGAAGTTTCATACGCTGAAACAAGCTATTCTCAGAAATGGCACCCGATACCAGATTCCTAACCTCGATATTACTCACCCGGTCACTCCATCCAATTCTAGCCAAACTACGTAGATATCGGTGGTCGAAGACCTCTAACCGACGAACATCGCCCGCACGCATTCTCCATGTCTCGCAACCGTACAACAGAACCGAAAGCACTGCGGCACAGTACACACGACTTTCAACTTCAGTGAAATATCAGGCCGACACCACAAGTGCCTCAGTCCAGCGTAAGCCGCTCGAACTCTAGATATGGGCGTGCTGACCTCGTTCGACACGGCCCACAAATGTTAGTTTCTCGACTGTGGGCCGTTTCACTTACGTTGATAGCTGCGTTTCGAACAGAACTCTGCCTGTTCTTCGTGACATTAAAGTTCGCGAAAAGAGGAAGGCCTACGGAGGAAAACTGACGCTAGAAGTTTCGAAGCGACGGAGATCAAACTGATTCTTGAGTAGATGAACCGCATCGTGCGGTGAAATTTTTCAAAGATAGGTGCAACCACCGATTTGCCCCAAAATGTCGAGTCTACTTTTTCTATCCAGATTTTTGAGAACAAGGGTGTCCATGAAGGCAATAGAATGAACTCTTCATCTTTAAAAAGACCAGGAGGGGTACCATCTGATCCGAATGTTGTGTCGTTTGAGTTTTCACCGAACTTCCGCTTTTGATGGTGAACCGTCTGACAATGAGCACAACGAGAATGTAGAGGTGCTGGATGAAGTGGAAGCAGCCGGTGACCAGCCAATTTGGAAATGGAAATTTTCTGTCCAGCGGTTCAGTGTACGCGACAAGTTGAATGGTGTTCCATCAGCCTGGTGAATCGTTTCGCTGATACTTGGTTTTCACAGTCCAATGCGGTGAATGAGCTGAAAGAGCTTTATGGATTTGCCAGAGGCGGAAGCTGCCTTCATCTCAATGCCATCTGACCACTACCTTGTGTAGTCAGCACATTGACTGCTCTTCAAACGCGGTCGGAGTTCACAGCGTGCTTTGTTGTCTTGCGTCAGCGGAAATTTTCCCAGGATTAGTAAGCGGTAACAAAAGGTCCAAAGAAATCCAATTCTTGTGCACGTGGTGGACCGTAACACAAATGGCCATATCAGCCTTCAGTAAGGCTTTTTTTCTGTTCCCGGTATATCAGGCGAAGTGGTGGATTTCTGTTTTGCCCAACAGCCTGATAGGCTTCTAGCACTAAGTGGGCGCTCAGGTTGTTGATATTTAGACGAGGATGGCTGAAGTGCTTAGAGCACCCAAATCGCAAGCATATAGCAGTACAGAATAATGCTTCATAAGAGTTAAGGTAGGCTGACCAGTAAGAGTGCCAATCCGTAAATAATCTCAGTGTTTGATTTGAGGCCATTCTGGCGCGTGGGCGGAGGGATACCAGGTGATGTTGCATCGTTTCGAGTGGCGAAAGTCTGTGCTTGCTAGGAAAATTGGTGGTCAGCACAGTGTTAGAGATCTATCCCCGTTGTTTGAGTGATAGGAATCGAAGTCAAGCTTGTTGCCTAGATGACGTTCTTCCTCTCAGTGGACCGACACGCGCAATAAGGACCCGGAGATGATAGCCGCTCGCTGAACTGTTCTCAAAAGCACGTTAAACTGTTGGTATAACACATCTTTGACTGTATCCAGACGGCAATCTGTTGGGGCGTAAGCGGAAATGACGAACAGATTCCGTGTACGGTCTCGATGTCTAGTCGTTCTACAAAAGCTGCACTGCGCAAAACCGGCCATTAACAAGAATCTAGTCTGACATGGCCACCTCAGTTCTGCTGCTTAGGGCAATGCCAACACCAGCCTGAACGGCTACGTCGGTACTCGAGTCCCCTGATAGCTGTAAGTGAAAACTGGCATTTGGGACAGGCTGGTCGTAGGTCTTGCGTCTTATATCCTCGTCTCTGTGTGAGAGAATCTAATGTGCGAGCTAAGTTAGCTGGTTGTCCGGTTTGCATAATTCTGTGCACCCAGTCTGAATCGTGTGTTGGGCTGGAGGAAGGTGGACTCAGTGATATTGCATATAGCGACGATCATAGAGAGAACGGTTCTGTCGGGAATCTGATCGCAACAGTTGCCGAGAATGGAGCGTCCTCTCCGTGGTGGGGTGTCGCGGTTGGCAGACGAGGGAGATAGAAGCGTGATAAGTTCTGAGAGTGGTGATGAGTGAGCATATGACCTTGTAATGCTAGAAGAGCACGAGATCATGAAGCGGGAGCAAGTATTTGAGAAAATCCACGGTTAAATTTGAGGGCGCCGTACTGCATTCCCGCAGGCCAAAACAAACGGTTCCCTTAGGGGTCTAAAATCCGTTAGCTTTCCACAGCTTAACCCACAGGGCAGCAGAACGTTGCGCGGGGTCAATAGCCCATAGGGAACTTATGATTGATTGATCAGCACATATGCCCTCCAGATGAGATCCGGTGTCCGGAGGGCTGAGCACACTCCGCCACAGTTGCCAGTCATCATACACATACGCTTTGTACGCCGCCCATGGTTGGTTTGGAATAAGGGTTTAGGCATTTCCCTAGACTAAATTTCAAGGAACAGTGAACCCGGTGGAAAGCCTCAGATATTCGCTCGTCTTCATTTTTGTGAACAAGACCTGCAACAGAGGCCGAGATGCATGCTCCTTTGGGAGCATCTCGAGAGGCGTCAGGACGAGAAGCCACCTCGGAACCCGAGACATATAGGGGCACCTTACCCCATTACTATCCAGTTATTTTCCCAGACCGACTCAAGAAAGATTTTCATTTAATTCACTGAGATCTGTCTCCCATTGGTTGTTTTTCTTTTAGCACTGCTGACACTTTCGATAAGATACGTGACTTGCACATCAAGGTCGGAGAAAAATTTCCACTAAGATTCTTACAGATCTTACTCATTCCTAAATAATGGTCCGCCTTCCCTTCATTCACAGGCATCTACTCGTTCAACGGATAGACTAATTTTATCTTATATTAAAGTTCATTGCCATTCAACTTTTCTGCGTTTGGCACACATTCTTGTTACGAGGAAATTGTGAAAGAGCTGCGTCCAAGGTCTTGTATGCGATAATACTTTGCCTAATGTATATTATTCACCTGCTAGCACTAAGTGTATAATCCTTGTTTCTTTCTTTTTTTAACTAAAATGCAATTCTCTTAACTTAAAGGTCATCATACACCACAACATCAGTTAATTGGGGATGGTTCATGAGGTCTTTTAGGATGTGGGCGTTGAAATGATAAATGAGAAGCAGAGGCCTACATCACACAGACTATCTTGTGTGCTCCTTTGAATCTGAAGAACGAGCACAAAGACTAATAGGTAGACGCGCGAGGACTGCAGCTCTACTCGTTATTTTACATCTTTAAAGTGTAAAGTGCTGTTTCAAGAATGAACTGCAATAGTCTCGAACTTGATACCTAACGAGGAGCAACTACTAGCCACTGTAGACTGCCTCAGTTACCCGCGAAACACGCCAATACATAGAAGGCTCAAGTGACTTACGCTAGACTGAAGTTCTTGTGCCGCCGGCTTGAAATTTCACTGAAGTTGAAAGGTCGTGGGTATTTCATAGCATTGTGACCAGTTCTACTGTATGAATGCCAGATATGAAGCCCGCATGCTGAAGACGTTGTCGCTTAGAAGTTTTCGATCAACGATGTCGGTATAGCATCACTAGGAATAGATGGAGTGATCGTGCGAGTAATGTGCAGGTTATGGATCGAATACTGGATAACGATTCAGAGAATATTCTATCAAAACGTATCAAGCTCAGCAGACTTCGTTGATCGGGTCACGTTTTGTGCACGGCGAACACCTGCCTAATAAACTATGCAGTGTTTCGTCCTTCCCACAGAACGGAACAGATGACGTGCGTAGAAGAGAACATGTACAACAACCTTATAGATATATATATATATATAGCACAAATCTGAATACAATCCTTGTGCCGTCGTATCATGCCAAAGGGCGAAAACAATCAATGCGAAAGAGGGGAGAAAAGGAAGTAATGTGTAGAGTTTGCTACACGTTAGTTCTTTCGTTGCCCGTCGCCACGCCCTTGGCCACCCATCGGGATCCACGAGTCTTTTGTGGGATCCACAATACCCCAGTGTCCAAACCGAAGTAGAAGGTTGACTTAGGAGACCCTTCCCCGAGTTAAAGACCAAATGTTCTAAGTCACAAAGAAGTGGGGCGATCTGAGTGTCACGGAACCCGATGGGGACTGTCGATTGCTCAATCCATATACCCTTAGGATAGGGCTAAACATCCTTTGTCCAATACACCTCTTCATCACACATGCCGGTGAGCATAATTTTGTTTCGTACGCCGCTCGCTGCTGATTTGGAATCGGGATTTAACCAACCAATTACCAATGGTCAGTTAACTCAGTGAATGGTGCTGGGGATTATCATCACAGTCCAGCTCTAAACAGCAAGTGCCGCTGACCGCTACCTTTCCTTACCAGTTACTCGTTGCTACAGAAGGACTGCATATGCATAGACACCGAGCTTTACCTTCGCCCTCGCACATTCGTGCAAAGACTACAACCACGATAATTCAGTGCATAGAATCCCTCAGCAAAGGTTATGCGAGATGCCGGTAAACTGGGAGCATTCAGGGCGAGTAGCTGACTCAACCGGAGACGCTCATCCTCGACCGCACTAAAGGTAAAGTAGGTATCTCGTTTCTCCGTGGTTGGAATCCGAATGACCCGCGTGTCATGCAAGCTTATTCTAACTTTCCCCTTTTTTACCATATATTTATCGTACGGTTACCTTTTTCATTTCAGCTTATGCAGGGTTTCGCTGATTGGGTAAGGCGTACTATTTTGCATTAACTTCTCAATTCTCTAGAATAACATCATTGTTGTGTTCGAGTGTTCAAGCATCAGCGTCAAACAGCTTCGGATAATTTGGCAGAGAACAGTGAACAGCGACCATTATATCACTATCTGTCGAATCAGAATGGTTGAAAGAATGGGTGACTAAACATTATTCTGTTTGCTGGCTACTACGCCCTCCCTGTAGGCCCACTCTCGCTCCACCTTGCAAACTCATACTTTCTATAACAACTTACAACTCGGTAGGAAGGGAAGTGGTCAGTGGGGTCTACCCCGCTTTTTAACTCTGGACGACAGTGAGAGAACCCAAAACCCTAACCGAGACTTACAGCGGAGAACCGTATAACGTCTCAATAGGTCTGGGTGTATCAGCGATCTGAGCGATGGTGGTGCCACCCAACACCCGTAGCTATCCCCATGTGCAAAAGGGCATAAAGAGATAAGCGTTGGGCTGGCATATACAAGGCCAAGGTGTACGGTAACTAACTCGGTCGAAGGACAGCTGTCTGAGGTAGCGCAGAAGTCCCAGACACAGAATAGGTGACGAGTTCATTTAGTAAGTGTGGATTTATTAATACTTACACGTCGGAAGGTGAAAGAAAAACGGGAATATTCTTCGGCAGTAGTTAAAAGAGTGCGATTGTGTGAAGCCAAAAGAAATCAAAAATCGATGCTAAATCATTCGAACAGTTGGTTTGCTTCTATCATTCTTCATCTATGGTCACCGTGAAGCTTCGTTTAGTTTTGTGGAACCCCAACACGTGGATGCGTCGACAAATTGGATGAACATGTTTAGCTTATCAGGGTTAGAATCTGCAATGAAACTAATGATTCCATCGGTTTAGAGCATCTGGTGCGTTTGAGCCGACGTCAAAACACTTCGGCTCGTTTTGCTAAACTAATAAACCATAATGAGTCAAACTTATGAATGAACATGACACTTCAGAAGAACCGGTCGTCGAGTACTCGGAAAATCCGACTGTTGGAAAATCGGCAAAAAGTGCACCTCTGCAACTTATGCAACAGGTAAGCATAACCGTCCACAGACACTTTTGACATTCACTGCATTTCCTTAAAACATCAAGCGAGCCATTTATGACCGCTGCGGAGAATGGTATGATAGTAACATCTATTGTTTTTAATGTCTTCAACCATCACGTGGGAAGATTTCGTGGACCCCATCCCAGTAGTCTAACTGCACCTGCACCAGCTAGCCCACTGGTTAAAGCCTCTGTACGTTTCGTCGTCGTCAGCTAGTCAACCGAATCCATGCTCCAATCACTACCTGCCTCGCAGAACAGCGCACAACGAAGCATTTGCCTTGTGCGCATGCGCAAAAAAGGTTCGGTCGCCTTAACCTAGTGGTATTCAGAGCATCCAAGCATCGAACTTTAGGGTTCAGTGCCTTAGGCCTAAACCCACTATATTCTGCAAATACTACGAAGGCAGCGCTGTTGAAACACTGTATATCTGCCCCCAACGGTCATGTTTTGGAGCTTTATGGCGGCACTGATCGCACTGCTGTTGCACATACCCGACCTTTTATCGACAACCGGATGTCAGACTAACGCCTCAGATGCCCCAACTTGATGAATGCCAATTGAACCGTCCGTATACCTGAAGACACTTCACCCGATATAAGACAACGGGGTGAGATGAAAACTACCCAAGTAGCGTATTAAGCAGCAAAATCCAAATCAGCCCCGCGAATTTACAACAGTTACGGCAACGTCATGACGTCCTGATTACCCTCAAGGGAGTACACCGACAGTGTGTAGAAGCATACTTCTTTACAGTGACAATATTCAGCCCCTCCGTGTTCAGTGCCCGGCGGCTTTCCGTATTTGACCACGACCACCATCATCATCATCACTGCTCAACGTTAAACAGCAAGGCAAGCCTCACTGACCGCTGCCTTTCCCCAGAGTTACACGCTTCTACAAAACGAGTAAATATCCAAGGGGAACAGGGAGTGCACCCACATAGGCGGGAAAAGATAAGATGCTGCTGCAGCCAACACACGGAACACAAATTAAATGT
>LUCM01005903.1:0-83487 GCA_008360955.1 Fasciolopsis buskii
AACATTCACAATGAAAACAACACGACTCGTCGACTTTTCGGTGGATTCCGTGTGTCACTCGATCTGGATATGTACCGCTTCAAAACTAGTGACTTCAGAATTACTTAATCCAATGCAAAAATTCCAGTGTACTTTTGAACAAGCAAAAATTGATAGATAAACAAATAAACAGAAAAGAACAGTAAAATAATGTGAAATTTTGATTTACAATCAGCGATTATTCAACCGAATTCACTGTCATTTGTAGTAATCACCTATTTTGTCGTGTTTTTCAAACTCTGGTATTTTGTGAATAGCCTGCGTTCGTATCACGATGATCATACGGATTACTTCTTGAACCAGTCATATTTCCTAATGCATGATCTGTTGTTTTTCCACGCTTTTATTTTCTAGAACCCGTTGATCTCTTCAAAGTTTTTTCTTCTATGCCATACTTGCAGTTTTGTACTGACACATTGCAGGATTCTGATACATATGCCTGTGGGAATTGTGATTTTCGCTAAGCTCAGTTCGGATTTACTGCCCGCAGGAGCATTCTGCCTTCCTCTCATGAATGTCCGCCTCTGACTTCATCTATTGCCATTTGGAGCATATATCTTGTAGAAACTTCACTGTAATTCCCTTTAGTTGAAATTGTTTCACATACTCTATATTAGATAAATTTTACGCTGACTCTGGAAATACACATCATTTCGGGTGCCTTGAATAAATTTCACGTTTTTCTTCCTCCACCGGCACTTATCTTCAACCTCAAACTCAGCTGCGTTCCGTTTGGATACATATTATATTCCGCCATCTCCACCAGCATCATATTTCAGTCCACTAATTTTTATTTTTAGTCACACCCTCCTTTTTCATTTGGTTAAATCTTTACCCACTCAAGCCATTTTATGCCTGACGACCAATAATAATAATAATAACAATGTATATTTCTCTAATTGCGAGAAGCATGGGCAAGGCAATGTCAAAATTTCACTTGGATGGTGCAGAGGAAACGTGAAAAATGGAAATCAGAATTTATGTGGATATGTGCTACTTTGAATTACTCGGTCAGCGCGGTCAGAATCTGCGAAGCAATACGCAATGCACAAGGTTGCGAGACAAAATTCAAAACTGCACAAATTATTTTGCAAAATTATGCACGGTTTTCTGAAACAGTTCATGAGCAACGTAGTGCAAGCCATTTCGAGATGAAGTGCACTAAGTGTGCGTGACGCTGGCGCAACAGTTTGATGGCGGATATTGAGGCATGGCCGAAGGCGCAAACGTTAAGATTGTTACTTGATGGACGAAGAAGTTGAACGGAGGAGTTGAAGATCAGTGGAAAGCTGAGAATGGGATGGAAATTAACCAAGATCAAGAGGAACTCCATGCAGGGTGAACAGGGGAGTCGCATTTGACAACAAAAGAGGGCAAATAAAATGCCGAGGACGGCAGAGGATTATTATTAATTCTCAGGTACTATACACAGAATGAGATGTTTTGAAACGTTTTAGCAAAAAACATATGGAGCTCTCACGAGTGCTGATTACATTCCTATGCGCCTGGTGGGAAACTGGACTAAGAATTGCAGTGGAGGGAAAAAGTTCGTGTAGGAAGTAAAAGTGTTCAAACACACCAAAGAAGGATATCCTGTAAGCTTATTTTTTTCCGTTCCAGTTTTTGATCTAACATGTGAGGAGTTTGAAGGGCCACACAAGGCACTTCAGTGACAACAGTAATTGCGTTTTTGACCATTCATGAAGATCCACCTGAGCTGGAGTATCTAAGGTTATCAGAGACGCGCGTTGGTTTAAACGGACCAGTAATCGAGCGCCAGGTCTGGCTAGCAGCGTCCTGGTAAGAGCCAGAAGGTAGTAGATTCGGAGTTGCCCTTTCGAGGACCGAGCCGGTAACAGCGGGTGTAGCCTGAAATATAAGGGAACTTCCGCTTGCAACGACTTTGAGAAGTTTGATTATGCCAGTTAACTGTCTTGCCTGTCCAGTCCATCTTTATTTTTTTGATTAAGAATCTTTTGTAAAATTGCACAGGTAGCATTTTTAATTTTAACATTTGCTATAACCATTTGAACCTAAGGATGTATCATCCAAGAATTATTTTTTTATAAACAATGGCAAATACGAAATCAGTTCGTTTTGTTTAGTGGAATTTCTGAACATATACTAGAAGACCTCCTGCAGTTCCGAACGGATGCAGTCATGTAACGATGAAATGGGTCCGTAGGGGTCACACCAGGCACTCTAACATATTTGGTTCAGATGTAAAACCTGTGAATGTGCTTTTCTCCAGTGAGATTGCGTGTCTTATCGTGAGCTTTTCATGACTCTTAAAGGACACGGTACCACAAACCACTCCGTTTGAGCTTTGGGATCCATGTTATGGGTATTAATTTTACTCTATCTGCAACTCATCCGATTACTGGTGGGACTATTGAAGAGAACGTACAAGCTTAGCTAATTTCTCCGCCTCAGACCGATGATACCTTTCACACCGTTGGGGGTGGCATTTCGCTTCTGTTTGCAAATGTTATAAAAATTAGTTACACGTTTTACCCCATCGTCCCAGTTCTAACATAAATGAAGTGAAAAGGAGTTTGCGGCTCTTGATTTAAACGGCGCAAATTGATTCATGCAATTCGGAGCCAAAAACAGCATGCTCAAGCAAGGTGTCACACCCCTGCAGTAAACTTTGAGATTAGCCAAGAAGCCATTCCTCCAATCACACTTACAAACCTGGAGTTGCGCTGATTTGTTACAACCAGGTTCCAAGAACACGTCCTGGGTCAAGTTGTAAAGGCCAGACGACCAAATGCGTTCACTCAGGGAGCATTCAGAACTCTGGGAAGCATGTCCTCAGTACATGAAACCCATGTGAGAGTTGCTCTTAATTGCTGTTCACCGCGTGCTTCGACAGGCGACAGACTGGTAGACTCGGGATCGAGAATAGTTGAGAAAAAGTTTCACTAAATTAGTAAGCAATTCTTCCTCGCTAAACCATGTGGAATGTTATAAAAAATGCACACCAAATTCTATGGCTGTGCCTGACAAAATCTAACCTGCGCTTTTTGCATAAGATTTGATAAAAATGGTGTAGCGCACACCTCCAATAAGAAATAACCATTTTTATGCCCAGCTGCCCCCTGAATTCTTGACCGCAGTCCCCATGTCAAGGTTGACACTTGGGAAAATATTTTTACCATAAGTCATTACTCCGCGTGGTTAAACTGCCCTAAACTATAAAGATTATTTATTCCACCTCCACTACCCTAAAGAAGGAAATTAGAAAGAAAAAAGCCATCCAAAATCAAAGGCGAATACAGAGCTGCTGCGCTTAATTAGCAAGACCACAAGAGCCAGGCGTATAGCATGGGTTAAAAATTAAATCACGGAGAGCGAGGACGGATTTAGAGGAAGCAGTGGAAGATCTGGACCAACGGTGCGAAAGAGGACTGGTTGGATGCCATCATGGCCAGGCCTGTGGGATGGCCTGGCATATTTCATCATATTGATGATGCCAGCAACGTCTAAGGAGATGGAGGATAATCCAACCGAAGTTAGCATAGGGTGGATTTCAGAGTGTATTCGGTTGTCATTAATGGGAGTAAAAGAGAAATGCGTATTGAACGCCCCTGTTGTGACTATAGGGGACTTTATTGGTGGTCTACTGAATAGGGTGAATTTCGGCACAGCTGACAATTTGGGCTGCATGCGAGCTTTGAAATGGGTTATACGACCCAAGAGCTAGCATTTTCTGCCTTTTAACATTAGTTAGGACTCTACAAGAAATTCTTGTTGCAAGCGGTTGACTTGCACTAAGAGTGGGAAGTCTTCCGTTTTGTTGAAGGTTTTTTGAGCCTTCAGAAGTTTCGTCTAGAGCCGACAAACCCTACTAGGCTTCTTGGGTTCATGTTGAGTGATCGGAGTGGAGAGACGATTAATAGTAAAAAGAAGTTTTGCATAAAGGTCGTCTGTCGCTCTCTGCGGGCCAGGCGATAAAAAGAAGCTGGACCAATCAAGGGTTCGCATAGCGACAGGGGTTTCTTCCCAAAGAGTCGAATTATAGGAAAAGACAGCATGGTGGATGCAGATAGGTGAGGAAGGTTTGTTACGGAGAGAGAAGCTACACGTGACAATCTCGTGGTTCCTCCCAGGGTAAGCTATTAGTTTTGAAACCTTAAAAGTAGGTGTGCTATGCGTAAAAACTAGGTCTAGGATATTATGGAACTCTGTGGGCGTGGTCACACGCTGAGTTCATCCTTCAGCGTGCTTTCAGAGGCAAAGTTGAGTAGGGAAGGTGGAGCGGATAAAGAGAACCAACAAAATTTAGGGCCACTGAAGTCACCTGCAATTACCTTACGGCTGGGACGGAGGTCAGAAAGATAAACGAAGGCTTGGGTGAGACAAGAATTATCAGAACCATTCCAGTTAGGTGGTTGGTACACAAATCCTATGTGGATTGGAAGCTCGGGTAGTCTTATCAGGAGCCAAAGGGTGTCAGGTATAGAATCAAACAATGGTTGTTGGAGAGCGGAAGCCTTGTGTGGCTGCTTTACGTAGGCTGGGCAACCTCCGCCTCTACGATTTGATCTATTGATTTGGTAAGGCGTATAACCCGCCAACGAGAAAAACAAGGTGGAGCTGTGGTCTGTTAGCCAAGTCTCTGTTATCAAGATAAAATCGCAAGAGTTTTAGCTGCTAACAATCTTGGTCAGTGAACGGGAGTTCAGGAGGAGTAGGAAAAATTTACTCGAACATTTGAGTACACCTGATATCCAAGAGATGGATTCGGTGGGGTCAAATAATCAAGGGATACATTGGAGTTTCGGATAGTGCATATCTGTGATAAGGGAGTAAGTTCAGTAGAGTCAGTTATACTGGCCGGCGAGGGACTGTCTTTGTTAGGGGAATTGTTGGCTGAAGGCCAAGGTGACCGAAGAAGCTTTGGATTTGATGAGCCGGTTTTTAGAAGATGCCAGTGTGGGGATGTGGTATCAGTGGGGGTGGGACCGTGTTAGGTGGTCAAATTTTTATCTTGTAACGGCAGGAATGGCAATCTAGGGAGTTGGTGGGAGGGGGCTTTAGAAAATGCCGGGGAAAAAGCCGATTAGCAGGTGTGCGCATGAATTTTTGAAGATAGGCGTTACTTTTGGAATTCGTGGGAGTCAGGAGAGCAGTGCTTTCTGGCTGAGGCAATTGGGGTAAGCGCTGGACAAGAGTGGGTTGGCAAAACGGTCTCATGGGCGAAATAGTTATCCAAAGTTTGCCAGGTAGCTTGGGAGGATCCAGGGGTAAATCGGGCAATTTAATGAGTATACTGGTAGTTGGGGTAAGGGTTTGGGCGTGCAGGAGTAGGAAAGGAACATTGGAGTGGTGGGAATGCATCTAAATAATGTTGACTAGTAAATAGATCAAACCGAGGGGGATAAGCGGCGGACCCTAAATATGGGGGGCAAAATTATCATACTGGATGGTGGAAATTGTTACCGAAGGAGGGTGGAGGCATGAGTACATTAGGCAAATCAACTGGTGATTGTAGGCGGCGGTTAGTTGGCCTACGTGAGTTTGTGGACCTTCCGATTTGGCAGAGCTCATGCCGAGATGGCTTGCTCGAGTTGAGTGTGCCGAGAGTGCCAGGCAGTCGAAGCGTTTAGACAAGTTGACCTACTGAATTAGCAGGATGGCTAATGAATTGCGGGGTCTTGCGGTTAGTTGAATAGGTCACTGGTATGCACTTCCTGTGGGATTCAACTGATTTAGGCTGGATGCCGTGCTGATATTTGACTGAAGGACGATCAAGTTCTAGAGAACGTATCTGGGATGGGGTATATGCCAAGCGGTTGATATTAGCCTGGGAAGACATTGGTGAGGCGGCAGTCATCTGCGTGGTTACACCGTCAGTGCTTTTATCTTGGGGTACCAGATTTGGCAGATTTAGATGAGCACGTTTGCTGGGTGCTTGGAAAGGCGAAGGGGGCTGAGTTTCATCTGGATCTACCAGTGCTGGTTGCGAACAAAGGAGATGATGTCGAGGGATAACCAATTTTGCAGCGGGTATGTTCGGAGGCGGGATGCCACTGACATCAGTAGATTTATTCTCAGGCAGACTAGTAACAGATTTCAGGAGTGGAGAGCTTGGACAGGAAGTTGAGCGGTGTAACCCCGAGAAAAGCCTATTGTGCCGACTGCTTGAAGGCGTAGTTTTTGAGGGGTTTTGTGTAACTACCCTCTGTATGTTGATTCCGGTAGTGTTCACCGGGTATGGGATAACTGGAGATGTGTGGCGATGGAGTCTGTTGCAGGGAGAATGTAAGTTATTTGAAACCATAGCAGTAGGCTTAGGATTTGGCCCATCAGGAGAAAACTGAACTGGCAGCGCATTGGGCAGAGGGGGAGCGCCTGAGACAACCGAAGTCCTACCAAATTGAGAAGCTCTGGTAAACTTTGGTGGCCGTAATATATCTCTGGGAGGGAGTTTCATCCGTAAAAGTCCTGAAAATTTTACAAGACGTACAGTTTTTACGATGTTCGCCTTGTTTGCTATAAACTCTTTAGCATAAAGTTCATCACGAAATTGAAATAAAATTGGGCAGTTATTCTTGGGGGATTTTTCCGGAGCCTAGAACACAGACAGGAGTGGTGGGCTATACTACAGAAATTGAGAATGGTAGAGTTGGCCGGTAGCAGTGAGAGGCGGTCAAATATACCAAAGACAACGGCTTTCTCTGCACGCACAATAAGTTTGTTGGATTCTTTACTTGTGAAATAAAGACGCGCCCTGTGGCGGTCAAATTGCTAGCATTGGTGTCATTGATAAGGTCAATTGAGCTGGCCAATGGAGACAATTTTAGTGACAAGTCCTTGATCAGCTGGACTTTGATTTCTAAGTCCCTTAGTCTTTTCGAGACATCCCTGGCTTTTGGACCCGAATTACCAAATATGCCAATAAGCGACACTGAGCAAATTTTAGTAGGAATCAGAGGTTTTAGGGGTTTTCTGAATACCACGGTGCGGTTCTGACGTTGCTTTGGTTCGGCTGGTGAAGGCATCGTAGGGTTGTCGAGAGTCAAGGAGGTCTGAAATGGCTGTGATATATTATAAACGTTTGGTAACTTCCTAATCGGCAACGGTATGTCGTCAAGAATTGCGACAGCGTAGAGGTGAAAAGATAAATGAAGAGGCTCATTGAAAAATTTTCTCTCAAAAGTAAATCGCTAGACGGATAGATTATGTGGTTAGCAACACAAACGCGTTTAAAATAGGCCCAGGCTGGAGCTGAGAATGCGACGGTCGAGGCTTGAAATAAATATTGACAGAAATTTCAGCAGAGGCTGAGGTTAGAGGGTAATGCTAAATACATTTAGGGAATATCTCCAATTAGGAAAAAGATTCAAATCAGCCTAAAAATACTAAAATAACACCCTAAATTGCCGAAAACAACAACGAGAACAACTCACAGTGAGCAGCGGTGCACCGCAGCGGTCATAGCATGTTTCTCAGTCATCTATTGACATATTTTCAGGTGTGGATTGCAAAAGCCTGATGAAACAACTAGCGCAAAGTTTAGGGAATAAAATTCACTATTTGTTCTGTCTGCGGAACTATTCTGGCTTACTGGCCGCTGTGCGTGCGACGGGTGATCAGTTATAATTGATCATGTGTGAGCCGTCCACGATGGTACAATTTTGGACTTCCAGAAAGTGGTAACACTGGAATTAGTTGCGGAAAAGAGAGTGAGCCGGGTGCTAGGACAGTAGAAGCCATGGTAAGTCATAAAAATGTGGGAAAAGAGAAGCAGGAGAGCGCTAGAATCAGTAGTTCGGACAAAATGACAACAATCTGTACAACAGTGGCTGCAGTAGGTGTGCGTGTTTAGTTAAGAAAGAAAGGAAAACGACGGCAGTTATTGCAAACTTGAGCATACTTAAAAGGCGTGTATCTGAGGGACAGGGACGGGGTGAAAACTATAGGGTGGGCAGTGGGGCATCCATTCTAGATCGTTAGACAGCGCAGCCAAATGCTCATCTACCGAACAGTGGCGGTGTGGGGCTTCCCCTTTCACAGGGTCAAGTCTGAGCTGGTGGAGTATATAGCCGTTGTTGAAGGTGATCCCCGCGTTTGCTTTCGTTACTGGATTCAAACTGCTCCCGACAGTATCCCTTTATTTACAAACATGAATTGTCGAGCCCGTAGACGTTTTCTACAGTTCCTCCGCGTGACTTTGATTTCCCGCGTTTTGTTATTCCGCAGCTTCTGATGATGGTCTGTTTTTTCACTTCCGGAGATGCTGACGTAAAACGCCACGGTTATTTGGGATTTCAGTTGTCCAGACTTAAGAAGACCGATTTGGGGATAATCAGTTACACGGAGAATGGTGGCTTGTGCCGTAGAGCACAGATCCATAGGTACGACCTCGTCATTTTCAACCTCGTAACTTTCGTTCATTAACTAATGCCATCTGGATCCTGTCCATATGGATTGCTTTCTTGCTATGACAGACCGGTCGCCCACTTGATACGGAGAGCATTTTACGAAACCAGGCTAGGTACTCGGCAGACAAAACGTTGCCAGATACGAGCAGGCAGGTGATTGTGGATCGAGATGGGTAAGTGGTATGGAATCTCCGCGAAAGAAGAAACTGGTTCCCGTAATAACCGACATTGTTCCCTTAGATTGTCAGAGATACTAAAAGGTAGGACGATCTATGAGAAAAGTGTCCTAAAATGAGAAGACTAAAAGAAAAGGAAATCTATCGTGGTAATACCAGCCATAGAATCATCACTTTGTCATCACGGATCACAATGATATGTAGCGCGTCGAGTGAGACTGTGCCGGCATGATACAATCAAGGTATTCTTGTGGTAAGGAATAAAACCCGCCAGTTGTCATTCGCATCCAACTTGCTGGGAAGGAGTCCAAACTGCAAGTGCGGAGCAGACTTGTCAGGCCCTAAATAGGGTTCTAGCTATCAGAGATGGAATGCCGCTATGGAACGTTAGTACGAATATGCAACTGGCGGGCAGGTGATAATACTCAGGCAAACTACTTTCACGGAACATTCGTTAATACCATAGTAAAAATTAGGTGTAGGATATTTCTGATTGCCTTCGGTTAGGCTACGTGCTAAATGTTGGCAAAAAAAAGACAGCAAGGAGTTTGAAGCACTTAAAGTTGACCGGAAAATATACGGGGCACTGTAGTCCCCTGCCACGGCAATGGGGACTAATACGTTAGAAGCTTAGTTAAATGCGATAGTTAAGAATTGAAAATTCTTCTGAAGGGTGCCCGGTGGGCGGTATACGCATCACATTGGGAGGATTTTGCTACGAATAAAATATTCCAGGCCATCCCACAGGCCTGGCCATGATGGCATCCAACCAGTTCTATTTCGCACCGCTGGTCCAGATCTTCCACTGCCCATTCTAAATCCGTTCTCGCTGTCCATGTTTGGCGCTACTTTTCCGTCACAATGGGAAACCTCTATTATTGTTCCGCATCACAGTAAGCTTCCATGCATGAACCTGAAAACTTTCGCACCATTAACCACACCACCCAAGCTTATGGAAAAGATTGTTAAAGAACAACGAGTTTACTTTCGTACTGACCACAACATTATCAACCCCTCCTAACACGGCTTCCTGAGGGGCCGATCTTGCCTCACCTGTCAGTTTGACTCCTTAAACCTGGTTACCCAGGGTGCCGCTTCTCACGGGTCGATGCTGATAATCATTTTAGACATGTCAAAAGCGTTTCACTGCGTTTCCCACTCCCGAATCCTGGCCAAAATTGAGATTTATGGAATAAGAAATCTACTCTCATCTTGGCTATCACCCTACCTTTCCGATCGCTTCCAGATGGTCAATGTAAACGGTCGATTTTCTAAGCACTGTGCTATTATTAGTGGGGTACTTGGTCATCCCCATTCCTGCTATACAATAATGATGTCTTTAAAGTCATTCGTCGTAGCACACTATTCCTGGTTGACGATGAAATTAGACTAATCTACTCTTTTGAGGCTGCTCCATTTAGTTCCAATCTTGCACCTATCAACGAAGACCTAGAGTCTCTTGATAACTGGTGTTCCAAGTGGCTTATGAAATTCTCTGCCGACGAAAGTTCTCTGATAACAAAAGTGGCATGTTCATCCCGGCTCTCTATCCATTAACAGCATGCCAATTCTTGTATCACACACAGTTAATGAGTTAGGGTTACAATACTCCTGCCCTTTCAGCTTCCATGGGCAAGCCCACAGCCAGACTGCTGTGCCTAAAAGAACCGCTACAATGATCTTAAGGGCATTCTGCACTCGAGACTGCAGAACTAGCAGCTTCAAGTCCCATGCTAGACCCCACCTCGAGTACTGCACGATTGTCTTCACGCATATGCGAGCTGCTTGGACTTGGACCATTATGGCTTCGTCGAGTCAAATTCAACCTTGTAATTCTTCAATATACGCCGTAACAGTATCCGCCCTACTGCAAACGTCATAAACGACGCTAGTAGTCCCCCATACTCACTGAGTAGTAGGTACTACTCGTTAATAATTCACCCTGACTAGACTATGGATCAGGGCTAAATTCTTCACAGCTGCTTGCTGAAAGTTGCGGAACAAACTCCCTAGTCCTCTACGATCGCACCCAAATTTAGCCCATTTCAAAGCCCAGCTGGCAAAGTTACTGGAGTTCCCGCTGTTAATTACCTTGATACAAGCTAACATTGGACAAGACGAGGCTTACGAACATGGGTTGTAAGTCGAGTTCATGACCGAGTCTTTGCTGAGATCATCATCTGGGATTCCGATTCACCCCTTTCTTCCTCACTTTCTCTTTCCACGATAAAGCACCTTTTGACCTCCCCTGTAGCGACGTACCCTCCTCACCAATGGCTTAGGCAACTAACCCCTGAGCTTCTCCCGACGTGGGTTGACGAAAATGTCAACGTAGTTCCTGACGGATCCGTGCTCTCATCAGGCTCCATGATTTAAACACTGTCAGCTAGCGTACTCCTCGATCCTCATGTCATCTTGTCCCCTTTACTGATTTTACAGGGCTTTCGTAGACGTAAATCAATAAAAAGACGATGGGCATCGAGAAAATCACTGTTATCCGGAGTGAAGCAGACTGTGTGGGGTTTATAAGGTGGGAGCTAAGAGATTGAGCTACGAGAGTTAAGGAATGGTTGGTAAGCCATTGGAGGCTAAAGGTTCGTGAGGGGTGGGGTTTCGGCAGCCATAGGAGCTGGGCGAAATGGCCTGATGGAAAGAAGAATTGGCTCTGCTATTGTTCCCTTCAAGAGGCTATTGAATGAAGATGGCCGCTCCGCGTAGGTATTGACAGTATTTGCATATCGGTGTTCGAAATTTGTGGGGGTGGCATGAATCAAAGTGCATTGCAGAAGGCCGGTGGTTAGACGGCTATTGGAATACTTTATTCAGGAAGACGCGTTAAACAAAACGCCGATACGTGAGGCACTTCCATACCAATTCCAAAAATTTTTGGTTCACTGAATTATGTTGTTCCATTTTCCTCATTTGTGTGTTGCACAAGTTATCCACCATGGTTGTGAATCGTTTGAAGTGATATCCTCATAAATACAGAATAGATAATCACTAAAACAGTTTTAGTAATAACTATTTCGAGTGGTCGTTCACCCCCCGCTGTTTGAGCAAGCAGTTGCATCAACACCAAAAGCCTTACTTATGCAGTTCAATGATGTGATTGGTGTGAATATACACGTTGACTCGTCATCTCGTACCTGTTTTTTACTGTTCGGGGTTATCGATGATTTACTTCTTGAAATATATTATCTCAGCAGATTTTCTGTTGCGGAGAAGTAAGCTGCCTTCAGGTATTCAGGCGCAGCCATCGTCCGAGATACTTTTGTGAGGCCTCTGCAAGATCGCACTCTGTCGGGAAGAAAAGGGGACTATGAAGATGATGTTGGGTAGTTGTTGGATATTTTCTTGGGAAAGAAGTCTCATGACAACGACAAATTTTAGATTTAATAGAGTATTTTTTTTCCAAAATACAGCTAGTCCTTCCTGCCAACTTCCACAAAACCAGTGTGGAGCAGGAAAACATTTCAAGCAAAAGCTTCAGGTCCAGTTATTACTTTCAAGTCTCAATGTGCTAGTTGGTAACTCCTTGTAAATGCCTAGGCTTCTTTTATTCGGGCAGTTGAGAATTGCTGACGGCAAAATGAAATTCGCTGTTCTAGGGGCAAAAGAATCCCGCATTGCTGAATCGAGGACTGCTTTCTGGGTCGCCGGAAGGACAGACACCCTGCGCCGCCCCACAGTGGAGGGTATCCTTCAATCATGACTGGCCTTTGACGAACTAATTTGGAGGCTCCAAGGATTCAATCATTTTATACATTTCTTGCCTCGAGTGCCTTTGCGAAAGATGTATGGGACAAGTAAATTTATTATGATACGCAACCACTCAAAATTTAACAAAATATTTAAATGTTTAATCAACCGAGATTAGTATCACTTTGGGTAGTCTTTGTCAAGGTCGGGTTTGCAATCGAATTTTCTGAAATAGTAGGTATGCGTTGCCTGGACTCAATGTTGTTTGTCTGCCTACATGTTCAAAAATTTTGGCTTTTGAATGCATTTAATCATTCTGTGAACAGGCCGCCTTGTAGCACGGGGTGGCGGTTTCGATCCGAATGCACGATGGTGGCTCGCCAAAGTTTAGCAACGGAGCTCACATTTCCGGGTCATTTTCGACCAAGCGAAAAGGCTGCACTTCCGTTTGCTTCTTGTCTAACTGTTAGCAGACCTTTGAATATTCCTGATGATAACCGGAATCGCTCGAATATGGTGGGCAAATGGAGGGGTATCATGATTGGATGCACAGCTCTCTGGTGGTCCAAATCGTCTGTGTATCCGTTTGAATGGTGTTATTACCGATGCACATGATGGGATCTATACAAAACAGGTCAAGGAGTAAAACGACTGCCTCAGCCACTAGAAGGGCATTGTCGGCTGTACTTTCCGCGGTCAGCGGTTGCGTTTCCAGCTAGAACAAGACAATTATTCCAACCTATCATCAAGGAAGCAAAAGTTTACAAAATCCATTTATGAGGATTTGACTGCGGTATCTTTTAACTGCCCCAGATTTATTGCATGCACCCGGTATGCTTTGGTCCAACGAAGCCGTAGATGGCCATTTATTTATTGGAATGTGCAAAACAGCTGCCCAATTTCAGATCGTAGGCTTTATTTCAAAGCTGGCCGCAATCATCTTGTCATTCTTTTTCGTAACCCCAACTGGTACATATTTTTTCTCCCAAAAAGTGTGTAGAGAGCAACTGAAAAGTTATATCCCAAACCGCACAATTATCTTGAGGCTGTTGATCAAGCGCACGCCTATAAGCCCTCCATAAATTGTTGCTGCCAGATAAGCTGGAAGCTTTTCAAATCCCTGGAAAACTGCATCCAGCAGTAAATCTGGAATGTGTTACACTACAAAATATCAAGAGCCACTTGCCCCAAGAAGACTCAAGTTGAAAGTAGCGTTAGAGGAGGTGGTTAATCGAAGTGCTGTTCATTCCAGTTCCCCAGCAACTCCAATTGCATATGTCGTGGAATATTAATTTAAACAACTCACAAAGGCTTGCGGATGCACTCTGCCATTTCTTTGCGTCTGCTCTGACAATGATAACAATTTATCCACACCAAACATATCTCGTTTGACTAATAGGCCATAAACTACTGTCTCTTTTTTATCAAAGATTGAAGCTCAACTTATATCAGAAATCCGAAATGGTTGCAAAGCGGGAGCTGACTCATTGCCTTCGGCTGTTTTCGCATTTAGCATGGCTGAAAGCCATTTTTGCAGACATTTAACACGTGTGCTTAGTATCCCAATTACAATTCCCAGTGGTAAACATTTATGATTACCCTCGTTCACAGATGGGCTAAAACCGCGAATCTGTCAGTTACCGCCCAATCGACTACACCCTCAGCGTCCCCGGAATTATGAAACATTTAAATAAGGACAGGTTTCCTTCCCGCCTTACGGAACCCAAGCCTGTAAACTCCTGTTGCCATGATTTCCTCAAAAGAGAATCTATTAAAGACTGTATAACTGATAGCAGAGCCGTATCACAATCGCCGTTAATCCTGGAAAATCGGTCACAGTAACCACATTTAGAAAGAGCTTTGACACAGTGTGCAACCGTAGGTATATAAGGCACATATTAACCCATGGACTCGTTGACCCAAGCCGAATTCCGTTTTCGGTATACCAGCCATCTCGTAGCCAGCGATTTTACGTGGATGGATTTAAGTATGAACCTAGACTAGTGACCGGTGGTACAGTGAAAGGAAACGGTGCAGGCAATTTACTTTTCTGATACGAAGAAAATGTCTTCGACACCACTCGTTACGGTGTTTACTTCCACTTCACTGAGGCCATGAAAATTGTCTGCACCTTTTTCTCTGAACGAACAAAGTCTACCACTCGTAAATCATCATGTAACTTAGCTTCATTCAGTTTCTGATCATATAACCAGATGCTGGAACTTCCCGTCGGATAAAGCCGCCTCGTGTGTAGAAAACGCACTGCGCCCCGGTGGAGACTCACGCTTGGCAAAAATCACCCCCATCAACCGCCTGGTTAGGGTCGGCGAATAAGCTATTCTTTGTCTTAAAACCCTCGGACCACGCATATTCCGAAGTATTGCCGTCTGCTCAGTTCCACTATAAGGAAGTGCGACAAAGTGGCAATCAAAGTTATCCAGCCTGTCTTTACCAAGGGCTTGACCAGACTACCCTTTAGCCTGAAGTGCGTGGAACGCTGTAAGTTACTACGTTCAGATCCTGTATGGTCCTGACGCGTAACAGCAGGCCAGGTGTTCCTCCGCAGTGCTGTTACGACGAATAGCTGCATCTTTGAACATCGGCATAGGAACTTAACCATGCTCCCTTCGAATGACAGCTGTTGGAACAACCAACAATGAGTAGTGAACAATAGACATCCCCAAAAATTACCATTTCATCACCATCTTCTAACGCTTTCAAAAAAGAAGATCGAGGACCATTTGCTCCAACCCTTCTTATTCGTTTCACTCATGCTCATTTGAAACCCAAGTGTATTGAAAGGGTTTCGGTTCGCGGTCCCCTCGATGACACAGCGTTGCTTCTCCCAGTAGAAATAATTGTAATTTCATTCTCCATTAAGTCACAGAAACAAAATACGGTCAGCATTTTTGTGTTATCATCTTGACTGCTTATGCTTCGTCTTTTTATCTCAAACATTATGAACAGTTTTTGCCCTGCAAATTCATCTCGGTTTCGCACATATCAGCCGACACATATAAACACCAGCCAGGCTTTCGCCCCTTATTCTCTAATTTCCGCCTCTCATTAGGACCTTTCTCTCCATCTCCAAAAACTTGGACCTGCGATCTTCCTCACCCGAAGTTCTTGAAGTTATTCACGGTTTTCCTCGAGCATTAGAAACATTTCCTAAGCCAAGCTTCTTGTTCCGCAAATTTTCCGAGGCTTTCATCTGCTTAGTTATTTAGATTTCGGTGCGTGAATAACTTTGCTCTCACTTTGGGTATATTTATATTCACGTGCGCTTGTCTTCATAACAGGCTAACTGCGCCTACTGCAGCCATTTATTACTCAACATTTTCCCTGCACGGCGCCCTGAACAATGGTATATGTTTCTTATTAACGTAGGCGGAAGATTTACAAGCTGTGCTTTTCTGCCTAATTATTTGTAAACATCAGGTAACAGCACCAGCCAATTGTAGAAATTTAAATTTCCACGATACGCACCCATTTCTTTGGCTTTTCTGGGTTGAATGATCAGCTCGCGAGTTCGTAATCCGCAGTTGCAATTAAGATCAAACAACGACTGATTCCGCTCATTTTAGGGGCGTCAACAATCGATTAGCACCGGGACAGCGGCGGCTACTGCTTCATTTTCATGACCCACTTCTGAAAATCTAATCTCTGACTGGTCCCACCAACAACATTTTCACCCCTCTTACACATCCTATGTATGCTAGCGCTCATCACAATCTTGTGGAGCGAGGTCAGGCTCACCATTTGATCGACGAACATCAAGCGGACAGATCGGCTTGGCCGACACGCAGGTGCGGCGGATCAGACATCTTGCGTTCAGCTGTTAGAGGTTTTTAGGTTTAGTTGCCAGCACTCGGCCAGCGTCACCCACAAACGCTGTTATAAATAATAACTCTGCAAACTCGCGGATAGCGCTCACACCTCTGCGCTGGCGTTTTCTTGGCTTTTTCCAAGTAAGTCCTTCCCAACTTAACAAAACGAAGCCACGGGAAGCGTTTCAATGGCACATGACGTGATCGGGTGTTCTGCACAGATTGAAACATTATTCTCTACTTCAAGGTCTTGACGAACACGGTGCATTTGATTTTTGTGTCGCAAGTATTCGGGATCCAGAAGGAAATTTGCTTACAAAATGATTACATTCCATGCGCTTCCTAAGCCTCGAGAGTCTAATCTCTCCGAATTTCTAGTCAGCATTTTTGTCTGCAATCACTGCATCTAAAAGCGCAACCAGAGCACAAATACCAATATAACCTGCACAGTAGCTTACGTTAATCTTCTTTGCGAGTTAGGCGGACATACAAATCCTATCATCTTTGTGGCCACAACAAGGATCGGAGCTGTTCTCCATCGCTTTCAGGCACTGTTGCCTGCATGAACAGTTCATCGCCGTCGGATAAAACGTCGATTCGTTCCTTCCGAAACCGTAGTAATATCTCTGAGATTCGCTGTTGTGTCTGGACATTGGTGAAGCATGCCATTTTGCGACCGTTCGCAGCGTTTGGCAACGCGGTCTAGGACTATACGCAGTTTCTCCGGCTTTCTGGGAATAGCCACTGGGGAATCCTGTAGTTACCGAGGCGGCTGATAGTCGTGCATTGAATATTGCGACGACACTGCCCTGGTGTATTTCTCTTTGATCGTCCTTTCAATGAATTCCGTGTCCCTAATTCATGTGTTCTCGACTCTTGCTAGCTTATGCTGCTTGAAGTGCAAGCGCGTAGTTGCCGGGCCCCATTTTTGCTTCACCCTTCCATGGTAGGGGCACTACGAAACAACCGTCTAAGAACTGGGCACCTAACTCAAACATAGCCTCCGCATCTTCCACTAGGCACCCTTCATCTAATGACCGCACGTGTGGAAAATCCATTTCGTATTTTAATAATAATAATAATACTGTATATTTCTCGATTTGCGAGGGGCATGCGCATGGCAGGATCAAATTTTTACAAGGATGATGCACAGGAAATGTAGATGATAGAAGTGGAATGTGATAATATTGTGGGAGCAATAATGAGTTTTTCAGAGGCTCACTGGAAGGCTAAATGAGATGCTGCAAAGCAATAGGGGAATTACAAGTATGCCAGTGAAAAGCAAAAAAGTAGAAAACTCAATTTTTAAGACCGATAAATAGTTTACCGGGACTGTTTGCAAGTAGAGCGCAACGAGTCATTTCGTGTTTAAGTGCACTAAATGTGCTCACTGCTGGCACACAACATGGACGGAGCCCGACGGTGGATATTGATATATGGCTAGAGACACCAAGCGTCGGAAGCGTTACGTAATGGACGGAAACGTGAAGCTGAAGAGACGACAAGCAGTGGTAATGCGGTACTTGGATAGAAGTGGTGAAAACCAGGCGGAACGTCAGGCAAATTGGATGAGATACGTAGCTGACAACAAAGGGCCAAAAAATGTGGAAAAAGATTGTCTCATAGTATCTGGAGGAAATTGGCAAAGCTTTGGATGCGGAACTCCAAGGATATTGATAATATCTACATACGGATGGTGGTAAGCTGTACCGAGAGGCTCGTCAGATAAGGGAGGTTATGTGCATGAACACTTCTAAAATATAATAGCCAAGAATTTCGTCTATGCTGTCATTTGCATTGTCGCATCTTTTGATCCTAGTCAGCAGTACGGGTGGGGGATATGAGGCGCGTAAGCCGTTCCGGAGACAGCAGCAATCGCGATTTTAATCGATCTCAGAAATGCGAGTTGAGATATCCGGTGCGATAATCTGCGTAGTTACCGTTGACCGGGCCAGAACAGGAATGATACGGTAGCAGATTCAGAATCGCCAGTACGAGGACGGAAGCGTTAGCAGAACGTCTGCTGCGGTTGCGACATCTGAAAAGCAAGAGAGAAGTAGTCTGGCTTGGGTGCCAGCTTGGGGTTATGGTGATTATTGGATCGCGACAACAAACCTACGCCATAGTGCATCTATTCTAGAATGAGCAACGGTACCAGTTTTAGGCGTAGATAAATGTTAGGGGCTGCCAAGAACGACCTACTCAGCTCCGCCAAGTCAGTGAAGAGGATAAGATGACAAGAAGAGCGAGAGGTACACAGGCTGGTGTTTAAAATCACAGGATGTGGTCAGAGCATGAATCCTACAGTAAGTACGCTGACATTTTCGTCTACCCACATTGGGAGAATTTTGAGAGTTAGTTGCTCAGGCCATTGGTGAAGAGGTTACATCACTACAAGGGAGTTCAAAAAGTACATTAGTGGGGACGTGTGATAAAGTGAAGAAGTTAGCGGTGAGGCCGAATCCCTGATGGTGATCTCAGCAAAGAATCGGTCACAAACTAAAATTCTATCCCATGTTCGTAGGCCTCGTCTAGTCCAATGTTAGCTCGTGTCAGGTTAATTAAGAACTGGACATCCACTAGCTTTGCCAGATGGGCTTTGAACGGGGCTAAGTTTGGGAACGACCGCAGGGAACTAGGGAGTTTGTTCCACAGTTTAGAGTAGGCAACTGTGAAGAATTTAGCCCTGATCGATAGTCGAGTCAGGGGTATTCTTAACGAGTAGTATCTACTATGAAGTGGATATGTTGTTCTGTTGGCCCAATACCTCCGGCGGGGTTGTAGTTGAACGACCTAGCCTCGCACGTTACGTGGCTGGACGGACCGAATACCATTCATCCCAGCAAGGTGAGCACGACATAGGTGCTCTTTATGTCATCCAGACTCTGTTCCAGAACACAGTGAACTTCTGGGACATCACATCCAGTGAAAACCAAAATCGTTCCTTCGATTCATTCAATAAAAATAACGGCTGTATGAGACTAGCGCCTAATCTTTTCGGATACTTTTCTGGTCGACCTCACTATTAGCAGCTCCCTGGCAACAATGCATTTTCCATGCCCACCGACTCATACACGTCCAATGGCAAGCTTAAAATGCGCCGCCTACCGAGTTGATCCTTGAACGTCCTCATTGAAAAAGGCTCATTTTTCTGCCAAATATCTGGCCGGGATAGCACAACCGACTACATAAAGGTCGCAACAGACTTGTTATCCAACAGTCCGTAGCCCAATTTCTCTTGATCCGTGGATCTCAGCTTGACGGGCAAGATACCCAGTGTGACGAAGTCACTCTGCTACTTAGTTGCTGTGAGGTGCCCCTTACCAACCATCTCAGGTTGTTCATGGGATCCAGAGAGGTTGTGTGCAGTAGGTGAGGACTCCGCCTGCCACAGACTACTACGCTGCACCCAGTTTCGTAACTTTATTCTCATAACCGATGAGTGCTCCTTAAGCAACCGCAACATAAACCGAGACCTCAGGCCCCTTCCACCTGAGTCATCGTTTACCGTCCCAAAAATATAGGGCAGGTTGCAACGTAACGCCTTTCCCTGCAGCGCAAGCACTGCGGTGTTTGCCTCATATTATTCTTTTTCATAAGGTTCACATTGCGTTCGGACGACAGTGGCCTATGTCATCCCCTAGTGAGGCAGTACTGAATCCAAAATTCTAGCACCTGTCAAAATCCCACACGCGTTTTCTACTGGTCCTCAGATGTGAGCACAACGCGTTTTCGTTTGCCTCCTTCATCATCCGCTCCAACGATACACAGGGTGTACTAGGTGCTAACCACCATCGACAATCCGTTTTTACCTTCAATTAAGTCCATCTCCATCTTCAACAGCAGGCTGACGCATTCCATTTCCTCTACTTTCTAGTTGATTCGCTCACCAAAAAGCTGCAAATCTCTATTATTACATTTTGCAGATTACACTCAATGGATCGATAAACTAGCTCATAAATCATCCGCCAACTAAGCATTTCCAAACTCTTAACGAACAGTTAACAACACAATCATTTCTTTCTACCGTAACGTCTTCTTTTCGGAAAACAATATTCTATAAAATCCTACATTTATCGTTGTCATGAGACTTCTTTCCCAAGAAAATATCCAACAACTACCCAACATCATCTTCATAGTCCCCTTTTCTTCCCGACAGAGTGCGATCTTGCAGAGGCCTCACAAAAGTATCTCGGACGATGGCTGCGCCTGAATACCTGAAGGCAGCTTACTTCTCCGCAACAGAAAATCTGCTGAGATAATATATTTCAAGAAGTAAATCATCGATAACCCCGAACAGTAAAAAACAGGTACGAGATGACGAGTCAACGTGTATATTCACACCAATCACATCATTGAACTGCATAAGTAAGGCTTTTGGTGTTGATGCAACTGCTTGCTCAAACAACGGGGGGTGAACGATCACTCGAAATAGTTATTACTAAAACTGTTTTAGTGATTATCTATTCTGTATTTATGAGGATATCACTTCAAACGATTCACAACCATGGTGGATAACTTGTGCAACACACAAATGAGGAAAATGGAACAACATAATTCAGTGAACCAAAAATTTTTGGAATTGGTATGGAAGTGCCTTACGGCGTAACAAAATGCCACGTATCAGCGTTTTGTTTAACGCATCGACAGAATCGTTATTCGAGTGCACACTTATCCCCGGCGTGTGCAAACACCATACGTCCGAACCTTGGTCCGGCTGAAGTCGATCGTTGATTTACGGTGTGATTCACCTAAAAAATAGGCTGGCCAAATTCTGGACAGCACTTTAAAACCTCAAAGCAACGCGTCGCACAATTTGATACGAAATCCAAGTAAGAAAAGCAAGGATCCACAAATTCTGCAGTACTCTTTGTGAGTTAGAAATGACGAGCGCATCAATCGTGATTTCGACGGAGGGCGTCACTTACTATAATGCCAAATGTTGGTCAAAATTGTGGCAGAAATCTGTGTGAAACAGCGCTTGGTGATAGAGAGTAAACAGAAACTCCGTTTTGTGGTTCAATCACGTACAAGAGATTCGCCTCGCTTGATCAGGTCCAACAAACGCTCGCCTGAGTTTGACAGCCAACAGTAAATGCAAACGAACTGAACTCCTATAGTCGACCAACGTAAGCGATAAAACGAAAGTGGACTGTGACAAAAACAAGCCGGCCCAAGTCATGTGACCCGAAATTGCACGAGATGTCCGCAAAATAATCTAAAACAAACGGCGCAGAGAAAAATCCACGAAGGGTATATACATGATGACGAAACTGAATGACGACCAAAACCAGTATCATTACGCGCAAGTTGGGCGGGAATAGTTTTCTATCATGAGAGGAAGGAACAGAAAAGGGGAAAGAAATTTCAGCTACCGTTGATAATAAAGGCCCACTGTTGCCCCCTGCCGTGGCCTTTTTCGCTATTCCGGTGTTGCGTCAATTCCTATTCAAACAGAGCTTCATTTCATTTGCATCTGCAACAGAGTAGTACTTACTACATCGCCCCATGACCAATTTACCTCCAGATATGCATTCGTCAGTTCTTTAATCACTGAGGTCTTACCAGCCAAACCGATGTTCCAGTTGACCTTAAAGTGGCTCGTTTTCTGCATTAGCTGACTGTTGGATGCTGCTTTCTTGAGTTCCCTCCTTGCGTTGCTCCAGACTGTAAGTAAAGGATTAGCAACTGGACACAATGTCTGTGCAAAACAGATAAGCTAATGAAGACTGGCACAACTTTAACCAGGTTTACGCTCCCTAAGGAACATTCTTACACAAAATTTCTCTTATTTGACGCCCCTCGCGGTACAGCTTACCATCATCTAAATGTAAATATAATCACTATCCTCGGAGTTCCATATCCGAAGCTCCACAAATTTCCTCCACATATTTTGAGACAATCTTGTCAGTCATCCTCAGCCCTGAGCAACTTTTTGGCCATTTGTTGTCAACCACGCGTCTCATCCAATTTGTCTGGCGTGCCGCTTGGTTTTCACTACTTCAATTCAACTACCGAACTACCATTTCTTGTCGTCTCCTCAGCTCAACGGTTTTGCCCATTACGTAACGCTCCCGACGTTTGGTATCTCTGGCCATAGATCGATATCCACCGGTGTCCTCCGTCCACGTTGTGCGCCAGTAATGAGCACATTTAGTGCACTTAAACACGAGATGACTCGTAGTCAGCTAATTGCAAACAGTCCCAGGAAACTCTTTTTGGTCTGGAAAATTGAGTTTTCTATTTTTTGCTTTTCACTGCCATACTTGTAGTCTCCACATTGATTTGCGGCATCTCATTTCACTTTCCAGTGAGCTTCTGCAATAACTCAATATTGCTCCCACCCCCTTATCCCATTCGACTTCTATCATTTATATTTCCTGTGCATCATCCTTGTAAAAATTCGATCTTGCCTTGCGCATGCCTCACGAACCGAGAAATATACATCATTATTATTATTAACTGCCTCCACTCGTTTCTCGTCAATTTTGCCCTTCTTCGGGCTTGGCTTGATTTTCAAATAAAATTACATAAGCAACCAAGGTAAATCTTAACTTTGTTTCTCCCAGCAATGTAATTTACCCTCTTCCAAGTCAAGAACGTCTCTTGATTTTTCAGTTTGCACATTAGTCTACGGCTAAATTGTTGATCGACGACTGCCAAACTATTGCCAAAATCAGCCCGTTTGCAAACCGATAAAACGCTCCGGAAAATTGAGGTTTCCTGTGAATCAGGGCAAATGTTGAGGCTCCCATTCGGTTATTTCTCCAAACCCTCCCAGTCCCGCAAGCGGATATGCACTGAGAAGTTCAGAAACATCTTTGCTTGGGCAACCCGCTGGATATCGTCTTCGGTCGACCTGGATATGGCCACTACAACCTCTTCTAACCAACCGCCCATTTAAAGGCATCACCTGTTGTTACGTCATGGTGCCTCCAATCATGGGTCTGACGACTTATTACACTCACCCAAGATTAGCCCCGATATGCCAGCGGACAACTCAATGAAGTCACCCCGGCAGTCTTCCCATTTACTGTCATCTCCCTAGCCTAAACATCTGGTGGCAAATTTCCTATTACCTCAAAGACGAGCGGTTTCACCAGTTCACGTCCCATTGATTCCATGCATACCATGCCTACCCAAACGGGGGTTGTCTCTGTAAACTCCTAGAGGCTAACCTTTTTACGCACACAACCTCAATGTGCTTCTCTAAAGCCAACGCCAAATCACCGCCCAAAACTTGATAAGGAGATCCTCATAGGGCCTCCAACATTGCCCGGAATGCTGCCAGTTTGTTTAACGTTTTTAGTATTTGAAGTCATAAAACCTACTACAATGGTGATTCTGAAGCAGCATATGGATTTTTCTTCCGGATCGCTTTTTAACCAAAAACAGTGACCGCCCAGCACGGTCGCCATTTGCGCGTTGCTCACGCATGCTTCGCTTGCACGCTCCCGGTAAAGGTATAATCAACCTGATACTGCTTCCGACATTCTTTCCTCTATCCCGGTCAAGTGTCAGGTTTGCAGTATTCCAATCAACCGGAGCCCAGTAAGGATGGCGCACAAGTAGTCATAACGGTTAGGGGCGATCAGATGGATTACGAATTTCGCGACCAGACTTTCGGTTTTACGAGTCGCACTCCGGGCAATCCCTTGCTGATTTAGCATGTCTTCACCCTAAAAGAGGCTGAAATATTCTTTGACCTTGGCCTTTATCCACCTTTATCCACGGAAGCCTTAGAAGGTGTTTCATGTTGCGATCTCTGATATCGCTGATAGGAAGTCTAATTACGCACATGGTGTTACTCCAGTGAAATGCTGAAACTGAAGCTAGCCTTGCAATTAATATGAGATCCATTCCTAAAAAACTGAAAATCTGTCTGAGTTAAGCGGATAGACTTCAAATAAACTTTGGCCGGACTAATAAAAAGCAAAAAATTATATTGGTCAATTATAGCTCTGTTCACCTACTGCCCAACTGGCATTCCATTTGAGCTGTCATTTCCATAACTATACCCAAAGCCAGTTTTTCCCCTTTTAGTCTGTTTTTCAACTATCCAGACTCACAAGAAGGCCTTCGCCGCAGAATAGGAGGAGTTAATGAACTGGGACGTGGTGGGTTTTTGCTCCTAGTGCTTATTCAGTTGGCCCGATTTCGACTCATTGCTCGAAAGTATCATTTCAGCCGGGGGGCGGCAGGAAACTAAAACTCACGCAATCCGCAAATTGAGCTATTCTTTTTCCCTGTGCGGCAGTCCCGACATCCGACCTGACCTGCCAAAACTTCAAAATTTTAACTACATCAATCACACCATTTTGCGGCCTTGGCTTTTTTTGCGGTTCCACGAAGATGATTACTTTCGCTTACTGAGTTTCTTTTTCTGTATGGATGAAATCCGTAATGGTAATCCTAATATTCTAATTTAAAAAAGCTTTGGAAATTGAGCTCGACCGTTTGCGTACGTTGGTTGCCAGGTATCGTCCAGGAATTTCCCCGGCTGTATCTATAGCCACTTCAAAAGAAGAGCCATCACAAAGGTCAACCATTTGTCTATGTGCCAACCACTTCGGCGACTCAGTCGATTGCCCAATGGCACTACCAAAGAAAACCGTGCCTGAGAAGTTCCGGAAGTTTCCAGCTACAGATGCACATGTGCAACGGTGCTCATGTGTACCTTGCATGAGCTGCTCTGTAATACAGAACCACTACAGTCCTCAGACTTTACCTTATTATTGCCATAAGCTTCATCCAAGACCTGGGTTATTTCAGCAACCGTATGTGTTCATTTGGTAATAAAGTGAGGTCACTGAATTCATTTAGCTCATATGAACACAGAAGATTCCCGACTTTGATGAGTACGAAGGAACTTGTGGAGTTAAATGAACGTCGAAGGTTTATGGAGTCGTTTTTGCGGTTACAGTATGTGTATTTCTTTCATTTTATCGCGCACTACAGCGAGTTCTATAGAAAAAATTACCCACTTGATAGTGAACTGGTTACCGAACTTCGGTGAGTTGATCCCGCATATGTGCGGTCCCGGATGCCTCATGGTTTCTACAAAGGATATATATTTGTGCACATGGTGACGTCAGTGTGAATAAGGTCCGCATAAAGATTCGCACAAGTATTGTAAGACTGATTGCCTTATCGTGGATCTCATATTACGTTTGTTTGCCCTTAACCATTCTGACCACTTTGCGTCACCCTCGCTCGACATTGTAAAACTGCAATACTGACAACCCAGAGACTCGACTGGCATGAAGAAAAGACAGTCGGGAGCGGTAGGAGGTTGCGTATGTTCGGTGTTGTTGTGAGAACGAGGCGTGTGTGAGCTACTTGCAAATTGCGCTGGCCGATCAACGTTCGGTTGAACAATGGATCTGAAGAAACAAACATTTATCCCAGTACAATGCTCCCTTACGATTAATCGTAACGAGTGTTACTATTTCAGATTAATTAGCTATCGTAAAATTTCGTGATCTTTGATACTCATTTGAAAAACGAATTCCATGGTACCAGCAGACGTTAACCTTTTTTAATACATCGCATAGTTAGAAGTTCTGCAGATTGAGTTGATCTATATCTCTTAAGTTCTACTGCACAATAATGTGATGGATCAGCAACCCTAACTCATAAATTTGGAGTGATTCGGCGCAGAAAAAACGCAGGATTCCAGTTAATAAACTGAACTATTAATATAAATTTCGCCAATTAAAATATGAGATATGACATGCACAGAGGTATGAAATTTTGGCAAAATATAGAATGGAATCTAACTGCTAACAAAGCATGCAATTTATCTCAGTATACTCATACAATATGCACCCAGATATGTACAATATCAATGCAGAAAACATAGCAAGGAAGTCAAAATTAGCAGCGTATTCAGCAACGAAACGCACATTGAACACAAGTCGGGTTGTTCTCTAAACATCTGTTTTCTTTCCTTGCTAAGGACGCATAGCTTTTCAAGTCTTCAAGTACCATTGGTTCTTGAGAGACTAAAGCTGGTTCTGCAGCGTACATATATTGAGTTATATATAATACGCCTTCCTAAATACAAGGGTGGTGCTAACGCAACAACATGTAAATAAAACGGCAGAAGAGGAAGGAATATGTGAGGGGAGGTTAGTAGTAATAAACCATAACATACCAACTGTTTCTTTTGTTTCCACCAAATACACTTTGTGATTTTTTGTTGTTTTTGCATTGCAAAACAACGGTAGGAATATCTTCCGACTGACCCGGCACACTGGCTTGTGCTTGATCTAAGTATCTTTAATGACTGGTCAAATCATGTGAATCAACGTTTATGGTCATCTAGTTGCTCTCGCAAGCCAGAATTACTCATTTGAAAGGTCAGAGATAATCATTTCGGAGAAAAATAGCACCGGGTAAGAAATACACAAAAAATGGAACGTAAACAACGGTACTTCGTTAACTGTGCAGGACATCTGTTTCAATTTCGGTAATGCAGTACGAAACCTCCCATAGCAGAAAGAAATTCAGCAAATGATTATGGGCTAACAGGATGAACAACAGTTCTGAGAGTACGCACGAAGTTCCGCTTTAATCCATCAGGTTCGATATGATGGCGTGCGGTTTCACCTGACCGCATCCAAGTTTTGCAGTCAACCGGAACATTTAGTACCATTGTCACTAATAAATATCAGAGTCACGTCTCTGCAGAATACACTGCGCAAAGTACCGTTTGAATTGGGTTTTGAACAAAGTTGTCCAATACATTTCTGACAGCCGCAAAAAGGGCTTCGACAACCACCAGAAAATACTTTTTGCCCACAGCAAATTGCATGCACAGATTTCACAAGAAACTGGCAAGGAAAGCCACATTCTATACACTGAATTTTGTTTATGTGAGTATCTTTCACAGTCATTAGCAGTTCAAATAGTATGTGCATCCAGTGCCGGCCTTCAACATGTAAACAGTCATTTCGACACTTCCCGAGTGTCTTAAGCTAGAGCTGACTGCAGCTTCTGAGGTTTCACGCCGCGACAATGAGGGCATTATAAACCCCCTAGAATAAATGAAAAGTTATCGTGATGACTGAAGGAAACTTAATGTCGTTCCTTTTAATTATTGGTTCATCCACGGGGCAACGCCAAAATAACCGTTTTGAAGCACTTAAGCATATATTGAATCGAGTCTTCTCGCCTTTAAGCAGATGGCTGCGTCAGTAGACAACCCGACGTGTAGGACGGTATAAAAAAATAAAGACATCAAGACAAACTTCTAGATATTGGATAATTATTACTTGGAAGAAAGGCATTGTAATCTTAAAAGCTTAATGCAATATGTCAACAATGAACCATCGTTCGTAGCGACTTTACTAATGAATGTTTGGGATGGTGAGGAAACTCTAATGTTTTATAATCGGTGACACCGGTGAACTTCATTTCTAAGAGAAACTCACGTTGGCGATTTACTGCTTGATATTCTCCCAGTGCTTCACTTTGGGTTTGAGGATATCCCGTCTCTGTTTTTCCGTTTACCCTAGAAATCCAAATGACACGTTAAATATTCTTTATTAAAATTCACCAATACAATTGAAAGAGGCATTTGTGACTATAATAGAAGGACTATTCGGTGCTCACAGTTCCTGAATGATGTCATAATTAAGGAAAGTTAAAAGATTCTGCAATATTTCTCCTTGGAAGGAAGGTCACAAAACACCTGTCCTACAGGAAACAAAGCAAATAACTGGCTTTTTGGAGAGGTTTTGGATCAATCGTAACCAATGTTGTAGCGCAAATGAAATGAAACACAGATCATGAACGTGATTGAGGGAAAGAACATCAATTAAAGGTGACTATCTCTTGAGATCCGGTGAAATTCCAGAAGTAGTTTGTATCCAAGATAGAAAAACTGACCAAAACTGAAGACATTTCCTAGATTAACAAAAATGTTAAACTTAGTGCGTCTTTCCTCTGAACGATATGAACGATAATCTTGAGTATCATTAGATAGGAGAGGAAACGTTACAAAATTAGGATTGACAGTAATAAAAACAAAAGGACCACCGAAATGATTCAGGCGATACCTACAAACCAAATTAAGAAAACTGAATTTGTGAAAGACAAGTGAAGTATCCGTAACCCCTAAAAGATTCGACAGATCATCAAGCTGAATGTGGCAGTAGGCGTCAATCAGCTCAATCTGCGGAAAACAAATTGAGCCGGAGATTCCGTAAACAACGGCTTTTGGTTTTCCAGTGGTACATATTCGTTGTAGTCATGTCATGTTTGAAGTCAGTCAATAATCGCCACAGACCCGTGCAGTTTTGTCATTAGCCTTCAGTAGATTTAAAGTAGGTGCGATAATTCGATGGGTTCTATTAGCTTTTCACATGTTTTATAGGCTGGCCGATCGGTTCATTTAAATCAAATGGTATGTTATTGCCACTCAAGGGGTTTATGACCAGCAGTAAGTTTGGAGTACTCAAGAACCAGACTGAAAATTTCAAAAGCATCATGCTGAACTATAACCGGAGTAATGTTTATCCGCAATTTAAGTAGAACTTCCAGTTCAAGGGATAATGGGCTCTAATCTTAAATCAGCAATTTGTAGTTAACTGGATGAAGATTGCTCGTGCAAATAAAACAACATGAGACAGGGATGACCCGTGATGCCACGATTGAATGTACGTATATTGGCCAAGTATAGCCTTCGAGGGAAAAAAGGACCAAATCAGCCCTGCAGATAACTGATTCGGGACTTCCTGTATGAAGGTAAAAATATCGAAAGTACCATCAGTGGCAGATATTGTCTTAATTAGGCAAGTTGACCAGTCACATAAAATGGACAAAGTGAATGAGGAAAAGTCGACGTTAATAGAATTCTGATTCGGGAAGAAACTAACAGTAATTTGATGGACTTCACATGGACAAACAACACAATGTTTATAGCCAATCTTAACACAAGAAAAACACTTTGCTTGTCAATATGAACAGGAAGGTCAAGAGGGCAACTGTCCCTAAGATTTGACTTGTTTCCAAAGCGAACAATATTTAACACTTTTAATTTAACGGAACTTATGCGAGAACTGTCTACAAACTTAAAGTTTTGCAAAACCTTGATTCGGCGTCGTCCTTTTCCTCCGAAAGAACTAGACAAAATCGGGTCTGTTGCTGACTTCATGGAATTACCTGCGGATACTTCAAACCCTTCGAAAAGTCTAATTTTCAGGAAGCAATCAATTTAGTCAACGTCCCGATTTTTATTCGACCAATTAAACAATCCTAGAGTAGGCCATCCGGTTAAAGCCGTGGTTAAATTTCAAGGCTTGTATCTTAAGTTCAAGGATGAAATCTTGAACGGCGTGATTTGTGCCGATCAATGTACTGAATGTTGCCCCCTCAGCAACAGCAAAAATTCATAGGTAGTATATAATGCAAAGGTAGTTCCTTAAGCTTTTCATGTGAGAGCTTCGCTGGAGATACAGGAAGTGTCAAGTTTCTCGTTAAACCGCAAATGTCTTTCTAAGTGCAATATAGAAAGAAATGTTTAAGCCTCCATCACTCAGGTTATATTTAATATGAAGCCAGATTTAAACTCGCTTTTAGTAAATCTTACATTTTTAGAAGGTACAGTTATTATTTAATAGTTCCAATCTGGTCAAATCCATATTTTATCCGGTGAGTCAAATGTGGTATTGTCTGTACTGAAGTAAGATTCCCGCACAGTCTATTACAGAATCAAATTTCCAAAATGGCACGAAGTGTATTGCAATATATTCGCACAACGCGCTTATGAATGTGTGCTTTGCCAACATATAGAGATATCGAGTTAGCAGCAGCATCAGTCGTAAGCACTAGAACTACTTAAATTTAAAAAGTTATTTAGAAACAGGAACATAATATTGCTATTTTCGAACACAAACAACTAAATCCCTAGTACACCAGTTGTCAGGGATTAGGAAATTTGGTAAAATGTAAAGTGACAGATGGCCCGTGGACCGTTGTTTCTGATAAAAATTTATTCAACATTCAAATTCGTTTTATTTTTTAATTAAAATTAAATGATATGCTCGTTTTACGTTGGGCGTAATAAACACCATGAACTGAGAGACTTTTGCAACTAGTTCGTTCATTCAGGAAAAATGATAGACACAGGAAAAGTGCATAAATTTATGGTTTAACTATAGCCGATAATCATAAATTTTATGACGTTCGTTTGACATTACTACAACTTGCGCCTTCCTGCTGCGGAAGATGTGATAATTCAATGCGATCTGTGCTCAGTAACCTATGAGTTTTTGCTGGAAAAAATGGTTTGTCTTTCGGTGAACGTCACTAGGGTTTTGCGGCTATCGGAAGGTAATCGAGTGCGATGTATTGTAACAAAACTGAGTTACTGCTGGTCATGTAGGGATACAAAGAATTAAGATTTTCCACTCCCCAAAAGTAGCCCCACTCTTTTGTGTTGTACAATGGAATGATGCCCAAGCAAATTTTTGGCATAAAATGTTTCTATCGCGGAGTTTTACATGCCAGTTAATGGTTTCGTTGTATGCGACTGTAGCACAAACTGCTCTTCTCCGACAAGTGTTAGAGGCGTAGACATCTCCTCAACCGGTGTTTCAGAAGAGTTCAAAGCCAACTTAACTTTTGAAGTTACTTGTCTTGAGGAGGGACTGTCATGGAACGCTTTGCCAGTGTCTGAGTAAGTGATTTCAAAATCGGCATGAAATGGCAATATCAATACAGAAGGAAAAGAAGAATGCACAAATGAAACAGTTCATTCGCTAGCCTTTAAATGTTTCAGCATGGCCGGAGGTGCAGGTTTCAGGCACTGAGTCGACTAATCACTTTGAATGCCTTTCGAAATGCTCCCAAATACCTGCGTCCCACAGAATCCCTGCTGAGGAAGTTCCATGCTCTACTTTTTTGTTTGAAGGTGTTCCCACTAAAGCATGGGGACGGAGGAGAATGCCCAGCGCCTTCCACCTGTTTTATGGATCGTTGATAATCACTCTAGGTGTTTCAACTAAATCCCGATTCTAGGCTAACCACTGCGAGGTAAGAAACAAACGGCCATTTACTCACCGGCATCTACGGAAGAAGGATATATGAGGAACACTGGATATGCAGCTCCATCCAAGGAGCGCAGGAAAGGATTATTCAATCATCGGTCCAGAGTGGCTTACGCCACCCTCAGACCATCCTAATGCTTTATGGGTTAAACCGTCTAATAAAAGGCTCGGGCTAGGGTCCCCTAAGTCAACCCTATACTTTGCTTTTGGCAACCGGGTAGTATCAAGTCCACAGATGAATCATGATTCCCGACGGATAGCCGATGATATGTAGACGGAGATTGAAAGAACTAACGAATGTGGCGAGCTCCGGGCATCACTTCCTTTTCTTTCTTCGCTTATTGTTTGCGTCCTTCGTTGTGATTTCCTTGGCAAATGAACTGTGCGGCCTGCGGTGGCTGAGAGGATAAGGTTGTAACGTTTGACCGTGAAGGCCACGAGTTCGAATCCTCTCACCGCCGGTCAACTTCCCCATTCGACAGCACCTTATTGGCCGCAGGCTCTTCCTAGAAAATGATTTACACTGTTATTTTAATAATAAGGAAAGTAAAAGAAAAGATTTGTGCAATATCTATCGACCTATTCATATGTATATACACATCTTGCGGTGCTTGGCATACAAATTTGTAGCACCGTTGCAAGCGACAAGCTGAGCAGTGTATTTTGACGGAGACGAGGGAAAGGAATCAAAGGACTGACACACTGTGTTCTTTTTAGTGAGCATCGAATTAATAACCCTTTATTTTTCGGTCTCAAAGGATACGACGTACGCGAGATGCAAAACAAAGTGTGCATACAGTACCATCCCAGTTAAAAAGCGTCGTTTCCGGGCGTAGTTTTGTTGTTTGACTAAGCCTAAGGCTCCGTGGAAATAAAGTTCCCTTTCTAAAAATCTCCAAAGCACGTGAGTTTATCCAGCCCATAGCACCAGTATTATCGCCGACTTTAGAAATACACAGAAATGACTCATATGGTTTAAAAATCATTTTAGGTACCACGCGTTGTGGGTTATTGTACTAGTCGATCGCCCAGTCCGGAGTAGACCATTTAATGCGAGGATGCACTTCTGGCCTTTGCACAACCAAACGCCTTCTGCAAGGCAGCAGAATCCTTCCAGACGAGCTAGTGATCAACTGATAGGCCTCTTCTGGAAAACCTTGCCGGGTAGGTGGAAAACGACAAGGAGCAGTGCTCTTATTTGGTAGGCGGCCGACAGTCTCCGCGCCATAGTACCACCAGCGAGATCTTGTGGTATTTTTAGAGAAATCGCTAGCCCGGCGAAAACCAACCGCACCCTCGACACCGCCGCTGCTTGTCCGTTGCCGCTTATTCGGTAGGCATGAACCCAGTTTATTCACGGCCAACCACCTGGATGGGGGCCGTTCTCTCAGGGACGCATCAAGTAGCAGGAAGCTCTGCTTTGAGGTATGCCACAAAAACAAAACTATACTGCCTGGTGGATCCTCATTTTGCGGGTGGGAGAACGATAACAGAATTTGAGTTTAGCCATGAATAATTTGTTCAAAAAATGCAACAACATAGCTCTATGACACATTGGCTGTCGGTTATTTTAACGTTGTTTTGGTTCTTAACCGACTCGGAAACACTAAGCTAAAATTTTCACTAAGGCTCATTGATTAGGCGTAAAGCGTTTGTGTAAAAGGCAGGACACACAATATGCACACAGTGGATTGTATAATATGACGCATTGGACAAGTCATACCAAACTTTCGTGCTGGTCCACCGTTGTGTTCATTGCAACCGCGTCGAATCCTGCGAATATTTGGGATGACAAAATGCTTCATTTTCTTGAGGGAGACGGTAACCCATTACGGGCTGAATGGTCGAAGGTCTCTAGAATTTCCGTTACTGAGTGCACACCAAAAGGAGCACAATTTTGATGGACAGGTGAGATTCTCCCCGAGCGGATAACAGGGATGGGTTTATACTAGGGTGGAATGTTTGACGACTTCGTAATGGGAGTGCAAAAGGGAAAAATTGCTGTCGTGATCAAGGTTATTTGGTTACAGCACTGGCAACTATTTAGGGGTTGATAAATCATAAACTAGTTTTCCCAAATGAAGACATGAGTGGCGCTCATAATATTCTTACCGGTCATAGTCAATGTGAACACAGCGAGGACTTACTGGCCTAGTCAGATGGTTGAAAAAATTAATCCACTCAGTCGTTTAGATGGCCTGTTTTCCAGGCAGTCTTCAATGAGGGTAGACACCCCCTCCGTTTTGGATTTGTCCTTGTGGTTTTGATGTCAGTGTAAATCTCAGTGTGTTGCTTTAACCGTCTTGGTTGACTATTTTAGCTGTAGATCTGAACTGGGATCGTCTTGCTGTCTACATGGGGTCTTTCTCCGTTGTTAGAGTCTACTCTGAAAGCTCTGCCTGCTGTGTGACAAGCTACCTTCGATATAGACACTGCTCCTTTGGACGGTTACTTTGATTTGTTGGCAAGGATGATTCGCCAAAATGCTCCTTTTATCCGGGAACAGCTTTTGTCACATTGTTTTTTCTAGTGTCACGAATTCCAGAAGCATACTCTCGAACGGTTAGTGCGTCAGTATATATATATATATAAATATATATATATATATATATATGAAGGGGTTTCGTACTGTATCGCGGACAGGGAACCAGAGATGCTGCCGTAATTTAAGATATCTAGCGAACACCTGGAACATGCGATCACAAGATCAAGCATCGAGCGCCACAGAGAACTCGCTGATAAGGAATCTTTCCACCACTGAGGTCACAGCTTTGTTCGACAATCAGTGATACTCATACGCGTTACGAATTAACGAAGCTAACCAAAACTTTTCGAGTTTAAGATACTTTATATGAAAGGTTCATATTTTGGCCAAGAATATATTGAGATTGGGTTTATTTGAGCTCAACACAACCGGAATCTTTTTTCGCAGCTTGCCTCTCCACGCCACCCCATTCTAGCCGCTGTCTGCACAATTGAAGGTTGTATCTGAAATATCTCAGGTAAATGTGCAAGTTTTTATCCCAGAAACCTCTGAGTGCCTAAAAACTACGAAATCGGATTATGGGTTTACCATGTAATGACCGTACAAACGTGATCTAAATGGATCGAGAATCCTGGAGTAGAAAACCTAATAATGGCACAATTGATAGATGTGTATATGCTTGCGTCTGTGCGAAATGGAATGGCACGAAATGATGCCAGACACAATGTTATTCTTGTGTGATTTCAATTATTCAATCAGGCTTCTGAATTAGTTGCTTCACATTAATAAAACTAAGCCAATTTTTCCTCAGTGCAGACCTGAACGGATAATACATAGCATTACGGTATTGCATGAAATATTTCAGAAAATAACTTAGTATTCCTTCCGGCACATATATCAATTAAAACATAAGGAAACTAGTATGCCGAAGAACTGTTTTTGTCATAAATTTTCATAGTTCTACAATACCACAAGACAGAGTTTGTTGACAAGCCCTTGCGCGTATACAGTTGATGTTTCCATCGGTGGACAGGAGATGCTTGTGCAGTTTGAACCACCTTTATCCAAAGGACGGATGAACTGAATTGGGAAACCTTCATATCGTCCTACCGCTTTATAGCTTAGACCGCTTGGTCAAAGGCTCTATTTCGGTTTGGGAAATCGAATATTACTAAACCCAGTGGCGAGAAGTGGGTCCCCATGCACTACTGATGACGTGGGGGCGAAACTGCGCTACATATTGTTTTTTCTACTCCTCTTTCCCTCTTTTTCAGGATTTCAATGCAATACAATCCACCCAGAGATTTCTACTAAATGTGTGATTTGAAATTACTGATGACGAATATCTCCAGAGAGACAATGCTAGAAGGATTCGATGTCTGTCAGAAAACCATTCTAATCTAAGAGGAAGAGAGGAATGATGTCAATGAAGGACGGTGAATCTATACTGAGCGAAGTGTCTAAGGTACGACAGAAGGATATATTGAAAATTAGTGGGACACCGATGGAATCACTACTCTCATATCTCTTGGTAGATGTGTTCTTGAAAAATCTAAAGGCTAAAACTTCCCGGCCTCGCCTATGGTAGACAAATTTATGGTGCTTAGAAAACTCAAACTGGACAAATCCATAGACACTCCAACATATTAGGGCCAGAGAGAATCTTCACAAAGAGGGAAGAATGGACGTGTTGATAATGAGACAGACAAATTGCAACATAGAAATGAGAGTCTACGAAAAATTGACAACGGCTGAGCGTATGCTGAGCAATAAGGGGCGATAATCCAGAACGTCACCAAAGGAGCTGCGTACGTATCCCATTCATATTTGGCAATCACACATTGCAGCACAATTATAGTTTGTAGCGTGACATCACCAAAACGATAACATGCATCAGAGGTTTGAAGTCGAAATCAGTGTATCCGAAGGCATTACAATTTATTTATGCGCTTGTCCAACACAGTGAATCGAACTGTTTTCTATCTTTAGAATAATTAATATGAATTTGTATAAGGTTGAAGTGAATAATCAGTCACGATAGAATCGAGGAAAAATAAAAAGAGGCAAACGCTTCTGTTACCAAAGCGGAGCCAAACTGGTGACTAATTCGTATCGCTAGAACTGAACATGGCCAGAATTTGATGTGGTGTATGTGATATCAAACAAATTGTCGGACATCATAGTGTTTTGGCTAGGTCAAGTGTGCATGTGTAAAGACAAAGCGAAACAGTTCTGGATAAATCGGGGAAGACTATGTTTCTGATTTTATTATTGAAATCCGCGGTGGAAGTAAATCGTCCCCAATCTGTTCTGTGTAAGAAAAAACAACAAAAATTAAGTACGAGCGTAAAACCTGATTGTTCCGAACCGATGCCGTCTAACGAATTTCCGTATTGGCTGTTTATATCTCCGAATCACTGTTGGCTACCAGTAGGAACACCGTATACACTGAAAGGAAGTTCAAGATCGTGTGTTCATTGCTTTCCCTGTCAGATTAATCATTTTTGGCTTTATCTTGCATTTGCTGCGTGTTGTAGTTATAAGCAACAACAGTGAAGCGGTGGTCAGACCGTAATGGTACACGAATAGATAAGAGAACTGGTACTTGGAAGAGCATTCATTTTGTGCATCCTGGGCCGCTGTTTATCAGTAGTGTGGAGAGGTATTGATCAGAATTGCAGCTACCAACGCGAATTCTCTTCAGCATACTTAGAACATTTCGGTATGATGTGCCAAATCAAAGAAATGTTCAAACAGGAGAGCATAGGATGCACATATCTGACGTGCGATAACAACGGCCGAATCGATTGTGTGCCTCTGGGGAATTTTCTTCTTTTATCCATACGTCTATTTCTTACTTCCGAAACCAAAAATTCTGATTTCATAGATCAATTTCTCACGGTTAAACCGAAGTTTTCGCTTTGACTAAGACTGTGGGCCGTATTAACATTCCGCAAAATCTGAGCGGAGACAAAACATTGTTTTTTAATGAAAAGTCATATTAAATATATTGTTAGTTTTTACACCTAAACACAACTAGTCAAATGGACGATGTTTCTGGCCGTTTAATATGCGTCGCTCCTGGCTAAATTAATCTCACACTGTTTATCCGACGAAGACTAAATGGCCAGTGTCGTTATATCTGGAATTGCGCTGGCGTGTTGTACATTATTGTATAAATTTCTGCGTACAAAAAATAATGTTGCATTTCAGTCGAAAAGCTTGAGTGCAAAAAATAAAATAAGAAAAAATATACTCATCACCTCGTAAATATGTACAAAAACTCATCGAGTAATGATCATAGCACATTATGAGATGTTGCTTAGGAATTTGGCTAAAATAAGGTCACATTTTGTCAAAATGTGTGCTATACGTGGTACAGTGGAATTCCTATACTATTGGATATGGAACAAAAAGCGGATCGCATTGAAATATGAGAGCGGCACTTTGAAAGATCGTTGTGCAGAGGATGCGTGGAATCTGACAGTATTTTGTGAGCGAATTTCTCACATGCTGATAAGTGCTGATCACACACATTAAAAGGCAACTCAGTTAGTAGTACGATGGACACACGGCTAATAATTGATAGTCCCCCTGGATATATAACAGGAGAAGAGTAAAGAAGTAGTGGAAAACCCATTGGTATACAAGTCGGGAAATGGTGCTTTGTTTCACGTCGCAGTGTCGAAGCTTCCTGATTTGAAATGATAACTGTCGGAGATTCTTTACACAGGTGAAAATGTGAGTAGTCCACTTGAGATTTTTATCAATAGTAACTCCCAGATATCTTACCGAATCAACCCTGGCAAGAGTTTTGAATTGATGGAAGTTGTTTCGGATGGTTAAGCTGAACGAGGAAGATAGAACAGACATTCGGAACATTTAGATGTGTTGAGACTTAAACCAGCTTGTACAAAGAAATCGTAAACAGAAGATAGGTTGTTGGGAAAACTGGAAATCATCAGTGCTCGAAGTGGCTTGAGAGAGGGCAACCAAATCAGCATGCTTAAACAGATGACAGGAGGAACTAGTTCATAAGTCACTGATCTTTTATCACCTATCTTTTACTTCTTTCATTAAGTAAATAACATCATTTTCCAGGAAGGGTGGCGCGATCAACAGAGAGCTGTCAAATGAGGAAGCAGACCAGCGGTAGGGATCCAAACCCGCCACCTTCACATCCACGATCTTATCCGTTTGGCCACCGCCGGTTGATGTAAGTAGAGAAGAGAAACGATGAAAGAACGGTGAGCTGAAGCACTCCTGAGTTGTTAATCAACGGTTTCGAAACTTTACCGTCCATTCGTATCCATTGGGTTCGGTTAGTAAAGTGATCAGACAGACATGCTAATAAAGTGGTGAGATAACCAAATACTTCCAGTTTGTGAAGTAGAAGAGACAGTGGGACTGAATCGAATGCCGACGAATAGTCTAGAAAGGCGCAACGCACAGATTTCACTGACGCGTTTAAGGACTTACAATTGTAGTGAATGAAGGAGGCGATAGCGTCCATAGTAGACCTGTTAGATTTATGGGCAAACTGAAAAGGGTCGTCAAGAGAATACATAGCAGAACGCAGGCGTTTAATTATAGCATCCTCGGTCAGTTTAAGACCAGAAAATGTTAATGCGATGGGGCGAAAACGTTTAGCTAAAGCAATAGAACTGGTAGATTTTGGTATGGGGACAACGGTGACGGGTCTCCAGCAATCAGAGATAAAAGACGAGCTTAATAATGAGTTAATCAGAGAAGTAAATGCATCGGCCAGAGCCACAGCACCACGCCTTAAAAGAACTAAAGACAATCCGTCAGGAGCAAACCCTGTGGTAATTATAGTGGTGCGCAGAAGGTTGAGCACCTCTTCTCCAGAAGGGCTTGCAATTGACATATCATCACCCTGTTAGAATCCCTCCAGTACCATTCGCTTTTATATTTGCCGAATTTTCAACGGCCGTGGCCATTTTGCAGAATCATTGTGATTTATTTATTATACAAACAGAAAATAACGTGATGGATTATGGTTTGCTGTGATAATTTGCACCCATTGTCTTGAGAACGACTAGTGAATATTATTCCCCATTATATGCGTCTTCTAATTCACTATCATTTGTTAATTTTCCCCTAGGATTTTTTCAGTCATTGGAAGGAGATGGATAATGCAACTAATTGAGGAGTCGTTGTTTTTTACAGAGAAATGCTGAGTTCAGGGTTGTTGTGCATACACCCGCACTCCTTATTTAGCGTATGTACGCACTCACCATCTCATTACCATAGGAATAAAACAAATAGGCTGTCTGCTAGTCATTCACGTTAGTTTATCGGCCTCATCAGGTATATTGGCTGTTACTTATCGATCAACCACTTACGTTTACGGACGTCAGTTTGGTGCCAGACCAATCCATCCTTTCATCAGTCATCAGAAAGTAAATCTATTTTTTATTGCATTTATCCGTCCTGAAAGTTACCGAATTTCGCGAACCATGTGCTCACTGAAAAAACCACTACCTTTCCCTCCAAAAGCATTCCAAATCGCATTTATTAGCTCACGTGAGCCGTTCCGGTCTAGGTGACCTTAGTCATCACGTGATTGCCGTCCTGACGACTGTTCTCACTGGACAGTCTGAAGTACTTAAGCCAATGAGTAGTTTTATTGTCCTGCTGAGAGAAAGCAATGAAACATTCTCTCATTGCGGACGTCCGGTTTGTTAAGATGCTAGCTAAGATTTGTCGAGGGCTGATGGTTAATCCACTGACAGTTGAGTTGCCATCCAAAAGCATAAAAATTCACCGTCAATAGAAAAAAAGAAAATAATTTAAGGTCGAAAGTAATTTTTCTCCTCGATTGGGCGACTTTCACAGACTAATGCCCATTCTAAATCCGAATGGTGGTAACAACGGTTGTGTAAGAAAGAGTCCATAAAATCTCTCTTCTGCTTAGAAACCTGAAGTCAAACCACGGGCCCAAAATGATTTGTCACGGATACCCGCAACCTGGGATTGGAAATTTTTAAGTTGGCAATTAGACTTTACAATCGTCAGTGACAATCAAAAGCCGGATATATGCACGACTATTCAATTATCCCCACTGGGTTACCCTTATTTGGCCTTATTTTTGGTAAAAAAAAACAGATTTCACGAGTTATGTAAATCACCTCAATTCTTTTTTGGGATTCAGTTTCCAGATACCCTCGACTAAATGTTTCTCTTTTCACCAGGAGAGAAAACCCGTAAGGAACAGGCCGAATTTCGTGCTGGTCGTAGATGAGTCGATCAGATCTTCACCTTCCAACAGGTGTTAAAACACCAACTTACCCTCCAAAGGCCAATGGTCGTCGTGTTCTTGGACATTCATACAAACGTCGACCCTGTTGTTAGGTCTGCAATATGACATTGTTTGCTGAGAAATGGAGTGTCTGAGAAGTATGTATAGGTCCTTAAAGACTTGCACTGTCGTACTTCTGGTAAAGGCAGGGCTTACGACCAGCTTGCGTCATCCTTCGCCGTATCCAATGGAGCACAGCAGGGCAACCCTATATCACCCACTTCTTTCCAACTTTGTCAACATAGAATGTTCCACAAAACGCTTTATCTGATCTTTTAGGCAGTCATTGGAATCCTCCTAGGGAGCAAAGCATTTGATTAGGAGTACACCGATGATATTGTTTTCCTGAGTGACAACGCAAAGGCATTTCAACGCGCGTTGGACCGCTTGGCGATTGAGGGCCCTAGATGCGGTGTGCTCCTTGCATCTTCAAAGTGCAAGGTACTTGTTCAAAACCGGCAGGAGCCTGCGCTTGCACTCATGTTTTGTGGTAGCCAATAGCTACAAGCAAGACGAAAGCCCGATTGCACCCGGCAGAGGTGTTGGACAGGAGGTCGCATCACGTGTTGCAAAAGCCAGCGCAGCTTTGGCGAATCTATGACACTTGTGGCGTCGCCAGTAAATCCGGCTTTCCTTGAAAGGAAGGGTTTACGGTGTCACAGTTCGTAGTGTCCTGCTGTACGGTTTCGGCACCTGGCCTATCCGCGTTGAGGATTTCCGGCGCCATTCTGTTCTCAACCACCGATGTCTCCGCAGCATTTCTCGTGTCTGGTGGGAAGACCGGATGAACAATGACGAGGTGCATCGACAAGTGTTGGGTGAAGTCGTGCTCTGACTAAGATAATCACCTGTGCATCGCCTTCAGTGGCTTAGACACGTATTGCGTAGGCCTGCCCATAGTCTACCTTTTGCGCTCTATTTACACGTGTTGGGTAAATATATATATATATTTTTATAATTCTCACTAAGGCACATTTATTGTTATTTTTATTCATTTACTCTGAATTACAGTGCCCTTCGAGCAACGTATGAGCAAACGGGTGGGACGAACGCCGCCCTGAAAGCTGCCATGGACAAAACGCTGGACGAGGCGTTAAAAGTAGAGACTGAGCGGCGCCTAGGTTTGACCGATCTGGACTGGTACGAAAGGAATTCAGGTCACTATCCACACCGCTGGGATACTTTCGCTCCGCATTACGATCGAGGTAACACGGAATCATCGGTTTTCTTTTTTGATTGGTTATCTTTGTTTCATGTTGAAAAACCGTTGTATCGAAAGCAATAGGAAAGGTAACGATCATTTAATCCAGGAGCTATCCACCGACAAAAGGCTGCCGAAATCAAACCAACAGGCCGAAAAAGGGTCAGACGTAATGGTAATGTTGAAAACTGTTCATTGTATTTCTACTGGACTTGTTTAATGGGCCTGATAGTGAGGCACTCCTGAAACTTATGGAGACAACAACTTTTTGGGTCTTGTTGGGATTCGATTAGCAGCCCCTGGCTATCGGTTGGTATCCGTTGGTTCACTAGCTAAAAACAGAGTAACGAGACAGATCATTTTCCTAATTACTAATTAAACGAGGGTGTTTCATTGGGACACAAGTTTACCTTAGAATTACTTCTAATTCGTGTGGAACGTGACAGAGCTTGAAGGTCCAGATATGCGACACTTTAGTATATCGGTGTACATTGAAGATGCGCAGTCTGGTCACTCATTATGGGACAATGCGAAGGAAATCAAAATGTCAGTTTTACTACTGAAAACAATCCAGTAATTCGAAGTAGGAGGCAATCGAGACTAACTGGACTAAATCCGTACATCTTGTATCCGATTCTCGTGCAAAACGGATATAATCAACCTAGTGTGCCCTATTAGGACGTTTCAGAACAACGTTCTGAGTCATTTAATTCAGCGAAATTACAGCCAAATAGTCTTACCGAAACATTTTAATAAACCGCGACAGAGCGGCCGTCAGGGCACGTATGCACGTGTGGATGCACGGGTCAATAAAGTGGGCGAGGCTAACAGGAGTTTGGAAAATTAGAGGATGCAAGTATTTTGTTCACAATGGGAGAGCAACTGACGTAGTCGCCTCAATGCATAATTAATTTATTCTTTATTGTCATCAAAAAAGGAAAGGACTACATCGAGAAGCGGAGCGTAGCGGAGAAATTAAGCGATTTCGAACAATAAAATTCCACTAGCTTTATGATCGCCGGGTACTAACATTCTTTTCTCTGGGCGATTAAAATGGCTACAATACACCCGGAAAAAATATCCAAATCCTCTTAACACAAAAGCAAATAAAGCACAGTCATCTGATTCCAACAATAACGGTCTCTGTCTTTGAGGATCAGTTTGATGCAATTTGCTAGTCATTAGTCTTGCGTAAGACGGTTTCGACTTGTGTAACAACAAAGCAAAGATTACACTCTGAAGAGTGCTCTGGGCTGTTGTGTGAAAATGAGATTTTACCCTCAGCTTCAGTGTCACTTGTGCGGGATAGTCCTTTTCTAAAGTAGACCTATGAACCCATGCAGAATTTTCTCCCTTGCGTGTTAAGTAGTTTATTTCCATCCCAATAAAATGTTGCTGGTCTTCTAAAGCACTCGAATCTTTCATCGATAGGGCGAACAGAACCATAGAGAAAATGTCTACGAATTAGGCGCGAACCAGGTATCCATCGATGTATTGGGAGGTGGGCGAGGATGAATCGGACTGTTTGAGATTCACTTTACAAAAGCCAATTCCCGGCGTCCGCTTGGGCGATCTAGCCGCTTAGTCACTCGCCCCTCCTGGAACCTTTGTCGCATCCATTAACGTCACTTTGTTTTACCACAAGCAGACTGACGTCTGTACGTTCCTCAGCTTCCTTGATATCCCAAGAACGGCAGTCACTTGACATCTGAAATTTTCGGGTTTGCATTCTAGTTTTTCCCAAATTGTTGCGCTATTCATTGTTTGAGTTTACTGTCTTCTTAGTACATTTGATCCGACGTGTTAGTCATAGTAACCAGTCTCCGGCTGTTTGGACTTAGTAGGGGGTAGGTTGCCTTGGTGACGGTGTGAAAATCCTAAGCTTTGATGCTTATATGCCAAATAAGGAACATATTGCCACTTATAAGGGCCTAATTTCCGGCGTTTTTCTTTGGGGCGATTCACGATAGTCGTGTGTGGGATATTCATTCTCGCGCAAGAAACTACTTTGAAACCGCGGGTGTTAAATGAGTGTTAAAGACTTATGCAGGTTATTTTTCTCATGAAATAATTCACCATGTGATATCATCACTCAGCTCACCACTAAGAAACCATGGAAGCATTGTGCAGCCGTTTCATCCTTGTCAGGAATTATTAGCAGTGCATATCCACCGCGCCCGAACTGGGACGCGAACCCGGGACCAACGATTCTGAGTCGAACGCCCTATCCATTGGGCTACCGGGCAGACTCTGAACGGTTTGTTGAGCATCACCATATGATGCTGCACCTATCCGTCACTGATTTGCACGGCTACTGTCCGCTAGTGCAAGCAATCGATCCCCATTGATCGATGACTTCTCTACAGGTAGCCTAATTACGACGAAGGTTTTGGATATGACCTACAGAGCTGGATTACTTGTTACATGTTAGTAGTAGGAGATTGAGTGTTTTCATGAAACAATTCACCATGTGATACCATCGCCTGTGCGTCGCCTTCGGTGGCTTGGACACGTTTTGCGTATGCCTGCCCATTGTTTACCTTTTTGCGCTCTATTTACACGTGCTGGGCAAGGCTGGAAGAAGCGATGTGGCGGTCAAGCTATTCCTTGGCGTGAGGCATGAAGAAACTAGCCTTAGTTGGTGCTTCCCGCCTTCCTGGTTGGGGCTCAAGAGATGAGGATTGTTGTTGGTTGGAGACGCTGAGATATGGCTTAGAACCGGACTCAGTGGCGCGAATGCTGCGTGGCTCGTCTGTGGAACTCATCCCCCAAAATATAATCCCAAAATAATCAAAAACGCCACGAAGTGTGTAAGGTGGAAACACAAAAAAAGCAGTTCACTCATTCTGGTTTTTATTCTCTTGTTTGTCCCCTTCTGCAGTAAAATTTGCATGGGGTTGTATTGGCACCATGCTTGTTTTCAACTCGACGTTTAATTTTTTATATATATTTATCTTCAGTTGGAAATGTTGTCCATGATGATAGCTGATCGGCAGCAATCTTAGAAATCGTTTCGAATAGCAAATTAAAGTGAAGCTGCTAAGTAAGTGAAATCGTCTCCGCTTTACTTTGTTTAATCTGCCAAAGATGAAGAAGCCTGAGGGCAAGTTAAATGGTGACGGTTGAGTGGGTCACTGAAATAGTCAGAGGTTTGAATCCCAGGTTCGACAATGAACTTGGTGGTAGACGACAACTCGTTGTCGCCCGGCTCGTTACCAGTTTCTCCTATGGGCCTTAATGGCTATGGGGCATACCACGTCCAATAATCTCGTGTGTGAAGCGCCACAGAAAAAAACATTCTCTTGGTAGTAAAATTTGCTTTCAGCTCGCTAGCCTTTCAAATGCCTATATTATTTACGGTGGCCTAATTTTGTTCTGAATGGATTTCGAAACTGAATCCGCACTAAGTCTGCCAGAACGGGCCCATTTCTCCCGCCTCAGTAGGCAAATGTTTGACTACACTTTTGTTTGGGGATCAAATGGTGCCTCCCGCAGATTCGCGATGGTTGATATCGGTCAGATAGACTGTTCCTTGAAGTGTTCAGCCCAACACTTGAACCACTGCCGCCTAACATTTCCACCGAATACAGCTTCACCAACCGAGGTCAACCGGTGTCACATATAGGCCTACGCAGTCTTCGGCCGTTTTCTGAAGTAGGTACTACTTAAATTTCTCCGGCTATCTTAACCCACTGATTATCAGTCCTTCTTACTGTCACTTTACCTTGTAGATGCCGCCGTCTTATCCATTTTACAGATTGAGAGCTGGCGTTTTCCCCATTAGACTTGGCGTCTCATGCAAAAATCCAGTATCCTTGATGGACGATGGATTTAGAACTGCAGGCGAAACCTGTGTATAACACGCTTGACTTCGTCTCAGTGTTTATCTGCATTACTGTTCGTCGGAATTCTTAGTTCGTCTGATAGCTTCTGCTCGCGAATGCTGAGAAAAGCCCAATCAGACAGACGTTCTACGGCCGGCACGTTTACAGTTTGCATTGATGGCCGCTCCGAAGATCGCATTCAAACTAACGCATGATCCGATTGTAAGTACGTGGATCAATAGGACCTAGTTTTGGGCAGAGCCGCGCCAACACTATATTACTGTAGTATGATTGATATAATTCGGAATACCTGTCGAGATAGAGAAGTATGTCGCTGTGGGATGAGAACTGTAGGAAATTCAGGCATGAGAGTATGTACGTTGAAAGATGCGAGATCCAGAGAGTGGAAAGACTTGAGAAAATATTACATAACAGGTAGGAAATCACTTGCGACATTGTGGCAGTAAACTGTTGCACGCATCAGGCACGTTATCTGCGAGGGTAGGTAGGCAGACGAGAAAAAGAAGCGGTTGTGGATAGGAGGCAAAGATTGAATAAAAGAGGGAACACGAAGCAGAGCCTTACTTAAAATTGCCCACTTTCCTCGATACAACGAGAAACGTGGTTCCGAATATCGTGTGATACGACCGTCGCTATATGGAATTCTTTCTATCCGTGCAACTCTTTGGAATAGTAGGCTGATTGTGCCAGGTTCGATAAGGGTTCTCACTCAAAGCCTTTGGTTCCATCAGGAATTTGTTCACATATAGCAAGGGGAAGGGGTTGGGTGAGTAGAAGCCCATCTGCTTGAATTAGCTATTGTCCTATTCATTTTCCCGGTTGATTCGTCAGTGCGAATTAATTCCCCAACGAGAGGGATCAGGAAACTGCTTCGTCATGTCTCTGCCAATCGACCTTCCGGGTATGGTTAAATCTATGGCTTAAGATAAGTCATCCGGCATAACTTCTTTGATTAGAGGCACACAAGCCGTCAAACCACGTCAAAGAGCAGTCTCACTGTGATGCCAGGTTTCTCTAACGATTTGCTATAACCAACAGCTGATACCCTCTAGACCGCCATTTTGTTTATTGGCTTGAGGTACCATACTAGGTTTTGCATTGTGAGAGTTTTCTAAACTTCTAAATCATAAATTTGGCGCTATAGTCAACAAAAAAATGTAATACGCTTGATACAAAAACATCTATGGACCCTTTTTTGTCTGTTCCATAGGTCATATGTACCGGTAGTTATCTTGCCATCTGAGCTAACTTGTTTTTTTCCCAAACAGCAGTACGAATCAATGCGTGCAATAGAGTGGACCATGAATTCGTGATTAGTTAATTCTTCGAAAATTTTAAGCCACATTCACTTCAACGTCGTCCATTTGTTTGACCAAGGCAGATGGGAGCACAAGGTCGGTAAATGAACGGCAAAAGTACGAGGAAATCAGCATTCATGGTTGTCTGTGGTAACCTAACTATGAATAGGTTGTTTGTTGGCTGTCGTCATGGCTTATCTGATTGCTGTATGCACTCCTCGCGAATCGATTGCATGCCCAGCATGGTGTGCTCAAGTTGCGATTTCCGCACGGCTTACCGTGACAGTAGGCTGTTGTCAAAAAATGGTTTGATGATTAGTAGACTGCTCGTGATATTATGGATTACAGAATGAATACACTTTATTAGGACCTCGCTAATATGCAGCTATCGAGATGTGCGTAACGTAAAATCACAAATGAAGATTGTACATGGCGATGCAGCTATGCTTGAGAATTGCGCTGTATGTGTTATAAGCGGCAGACGATACCGTGGTTTTTCGCTGCTTCTTATCATTTTCTTGCCGGTAAGTAAATGGTCGAAATCTTATTCATTTTGTGGTCTACTAGTATAATATACAAGACATATGTTAACACGCCCTAGACGCCTAGCAACTAATTACTTTTGCGGCGCTGTTACTTTTCACACACAGACTATCGCTGGGAGCGCGCAGTAAATGCAGCGGAGATTGAAAGGGCCAGTAACGAATCGCATCGTATTGCCGATCAGTTGCGAAGAATGCGCGAAAAACAAGAAGACAGAATACGTCACAAGTCTCAATCGGATGAAGCTGCTGGACCTACGAGCTGAGCAGGCTGTACATTCAATCCCGCCCGAGATATATCCAACAGACAAGAGATATTCGCAGATTCACCTATTTCGAATGTATAGCTTTCCCGTGTAGATCGTTATCTCCTGCCATATCAGACAATTATAATATTTCCTCAGACCAAGGAGTTCAGTGAGACTTAATGAGTTTGAATTATGATGACTACATCGTTGGAAGCTCAATTCAGGGCCCATGATCATTAAAGTCGTACTGCCGTGCTCTGATTTCGGGTGTACAAAACCGAAATGAATCAGAGACAGCAAACGGAAGGACAATTTCCAAGTCAGTTACCTTAATAACCACAGCGACCAAACCCAGGCATTGATAATATTCACGTCGAAACCGTGCACTGATTCTTGTTCTGACTTCAACAGCATATCAAGCCTAGTAGACTTCATTGGTTGGCGAATCGTTAGCCGAGGCTACCGTGTTGTCATTTTCTGAAGAATCAGAATGATTGAAAAGTGTGCGTTTGTACATAGTGCGATTTCAGTGATGCAGTATGCCAGATTTGAGCTATTTCAATCAGATCTGACAGTTAAATAAACGCAACATTTATCAGACGCCAAACGCTCTGCGTAACTTAACAGGCGTACATAAAATCTTGCAGAGCGAAATGATGGAGCATGTTTACTAGAAGTAGATCATCTTTCTAGCCCCATTATTAATGATACACAATAAGACGCGTTGTTTTCTGAAAAGAGAACCACAGTGCATAGAAGGCATGCACGAGCGAAAGTCAACAGCAGCAGGAAGTTTCGAATGCGCCATGAGGTCGTTTACCGGTAACTCTGACGCGAAGCAACGGTGATCCACGAAGAATGAATGCATAGGAGTGGAATATCAACTACGGTTGAGGACTAACCTAAATGCGGTCCCGGAGTCGGGTAAGTAGGCCTGAAATATCAACAAGTTAGATATCAAGTCAAATCAAAAATCTGATAGGCGCTTCAAAAATGAAATTTCAATTAACCAACTTTACTTTAATTCGATCATGCATCTCAGATAGGATTCGCATATCGTTGTTTGATTGTGGTGATCGTGGTTTACATTTTCTCCTACTAGCCGTTTCGGTTGACGCACGAAAAAGTGATGTTCGATACTAGGAAGATCCCCTGTCACTATTGTTTTCAGGGTTCGAGTAAAGACGATAACAGTTGTCCGATGAAGTGACTCAGTAAATTCTCTACTTAACTGTTGTGTCTCGTGGTTTCATCGGTTCTGTCATACAGTTCGCAAAACTAATCTGGCGAGTGAACGGTAGCGACCAAAGATATTTGTGCATCCGCGTTATTTCTCCAAAGACCTGTTGCGTTTGTCCCCTTCCGTTGTGTGGAAAGGAACATAAAAGTGTCTCAAGCTGCCGGGAACTGAACGGCTTACATGTGCCTTGACTGAAATTCCTGCCAAACACACCAACATACACAGGAAATCAGGTTGCAAGAATACAGCAATGCGTCTATCAATTTCAATGGGTGGCTAGCTAGATTAATTTCTTCTCGGTCTGTTATCGAAAGACCTTGTGATCGTGTAGCCCATTCCACCGAACAGCATTATTGGATAGCAGTTACGAGTTTTAGTGCCTTCATGAAACTCAATCACGAAAGGATGATGCCATCACACTCAATCAGAAGAGATATGAGAAAATCGTGCAGAGGTTCACAGTGAATAACACAGATTTTGACAATACACCGAGAACGGTTACATTTCCAGAAGAGAATAGCAGGTGCAAACACTGTGCTGGAGGTAATATTCAGTGCCGTTCTACGATAGAAAAAAAGATGAGAATCGGAGGTAAATGAAATATGTACAACCGGTGCGAGCAGTGTTTCGTCATGTCGCGTCAACAGGAATATTGCCACTTCGGTATTCTCGCAACAGATCGACGGGAGCTGCATTGGTTTCTAAGTGAATCGCATACAACCGACGTAGAACTCGGAATGCAGCCAGATTTGCATAAGGTGTCAACGTAACGGGATCCAAATATCGTGCAGGCAATCCAGTTATCGGACAAATACGCATGCGGCGTCGCGGTCGAGGTACCGGGGGAACTGGTGCCACCGCACCAGGTTCCGGTAGTGGCGTCGCAGTTTGTGGCATGGCTGCGCGCAGCGCGGCAGAATCGGCAAAGGTAATCAGATTTCGAGAACAACGGGCATCGCGATCAGCAATAATTGGTGCCGCGCGTATGGTCGAGCTAAAAGACCAAATAAATCAAGTTGGTAAAACAAACCATGGACTGGCTGTATTTGATAATGTCTTTTTACCATCGTAATTTCTGATTTCTGTGTAATGGTAAAGGACAATCTAGCATCGAATTACAAAACATGTTCAATGGAAAGTGTCCCTATGGCAACTTGCCGACTACTTAGCGTATATGGTTTGCTATATCTGAGTTTAATTCTACCCAAACGAGGAGATAAAGTGGAGTCCTGCTGCACTGCTTAGCTAATCAAACCAATGATCACGGGACTCCAAAACTACAAACTGTAAAACAACCACGTTAAGACACGGACCATTAAGACAGCCAACACGAGAACTAATCACCAGAGAATCCCTTTGGAAATGATCACAAAAGAATAAAATACTTCAGTGGAAGAAAAAAGGTTAGTGAATGAACATTTTCAATCAGCATTACTACAATAAATTGCCGAGATGTTTATGGGAGCGTTTTGTATCATGATCAACGATAAAGAAACAATGTACAGACTCATTTTCAGCGTGAAAATCGAGTTAGTTATTGTTCTTAACTGACGTGTTGGATCGGAACACAACCAATGGTGAAACTGTGCAGAAACGCCAGTCCGGCCCTTAGCAAAAGATGGTTTCGGAGACGAATGCTAAATCATAGTGGTGTATTGTTGTTGACATCATACCATATTAGTTTCGTGGATATGCTTCTAAACACGCGTTCGGCGATTATATTTGAATATAAGAAAAATCAATTCATCGATCCAAATAACTGTTATCAATCGTTAGCCTCTCAAACACATCCCCATTGTTTACTCGAAAACCGAATTTCGGTAAAGTTCAGCCAATAAAGAAGTAAGAAAGCGAATTTTTGGGAAAAATCCAAGTTCATAGACTGGATGACACATTGTGGATGGAAGTTGTGTTCTACAAAAAGTTGTCGATCTCATTTGTCGAGCAAACCCGACTTGACTTGGGAGTTGCAAATATATCCCAAATCCAGGACGTGACTTTTGCGTGCTCTCACACTTCCTGGGCATCGTTGACAATCGCCTGTATCTTCAATTTAATCAGATCATCGTAACAAGCCGAACGATTTTAACTCATTATATGGAGAAACAAGAATGGGTTTAGTTAGAACAAGAATATCCCGAACGGACGGTGTGGAGCTTTGGTGCCTTCGTGTTGTAGGAGCGGGAAAGCGTTTTTTTGTCTGACATTGTATATCCTATACAAAGAATGAACAGATTTTTGGTTTCCCTTTGAAAGAAAGCACTAATCAATAATGGACACGGGGGACTTATGCCGGAGCAATACCAGACTTGGGTATTTGTGATCACTCTGTCTGAAGCTGAGAGCAATGTACTTTGATCTTATCAAGAGTCTACGGAAAAAACGTGATGTGAGAAATGAGAGTATCAGATTTGATATATTTCAGTGATTGCTGAAGACACGTTCTGAACAAAATTATTAGCGCCCGAGTCACGTCGGTACCAATGAATCTTTATTCGACTTCCAGGAGTTTAAGAAATATAACAGGTCTGCGGATCACTGTGGTGATAAGCAACAATTGACTTCCTCTCAGATCGCTACTAGACCCGAAATGCTAAGACCTCCAAGCTTCAGGATTATGGTTGCCAGATCTCCTCCCATCCAAAAGGCCCTAGTGACTGTGATATACGGTCCTTCCACTATATCACTGGCATGTTTTTACATGAAGCATACCCTGGATCCGAGTCAACCACCACCCGATTTGCGTCAAACTGAAGGAAAACCACACCAATCGAGAGAATACGTTTACTAAATTATGGCAGTGAAACTCGGAGCCTCTCTCGTAGATATTGCCGATTCTCTACATCGTCAACTTTCTTAGAAATGAAAGAAACATCTTCGCGTCACCACGGCAAAATCTGCCATATTCGCAATGCATTATCGTTTGATCCGTTTGCAATGTTTTTATCATTTTGTTCGTGCACGAATAAATAGTTTGGAAGGGAACAACAACAAGAGACAACTTTTGTGAATAATTTCCCTCACGAAAGTTTTTAACAGGTCAGCACTTGGCATGCACTTATCAGCAAAATTGGAGGAACGCCGAATTAAGGCGATCAGCGATTTCTACTATTGCGCAGCATAATTGTACTCCATGCTTTATTTCGCAACCAATCCATATTCCATATCTGTTGACAGCTGGAACGTTTAGATATTTTTCAGCTTTACCCGGACGATGGTGTGTACAATACCGGTAATAATCTACGTCAGGACTGAAGAGAAAAACTCCGTCGGAAATTTTTGCCAAGACCATAGGTTAACTCTGTGGTCAGTCTAGGACTTGACTGATTTCCTCTAAGAAAGACATGCTCTTGGCACGGTCTATTCCTTTACTAAGAGGAGAATGATGGCTGGAAGAGCTTAAACACAAAACCAAGGCGAAAAAGAGACGTTTTCTATGACACGTTAGTGACATGCATACAGTGGATTTGATCGAGGTTTTTAATAAGTTCATTAACATCTAAGTTGTAGTACCAAAAGAATTTACTGTTTCTCGCCCACTGCTTCACTGTCACGATAACGACGCAAACGATTAACGGAGCAGGCTTAAATGACCACGACACAAAGTCATCTTTGATATAGACCAAGATCCTTCCAAAACAAAGTTTTTCCTATTCGTGATCAACTATGATTATTAGACCTCAGTTAAGTCAAAATACCCCTATTTAATAAATAATTGTCTTCAGCCTATAAATACACGCGTCATCCCAGGAAGAATGTTTCATAAAACACAATTGTGTCTGTTAGACAAGCGAGCTTGTTAGTATTTATTAATGCAGCCTAGGATAAATTCCAATAGCCTTCCGAAAACGCTTACGAAATTTTCATGCTCCCGTTCAGAAGCGTTTACCTAGACAACCAAGGTCATTCATGTTTAAATGGCATTGTCACAGTCTACAAGCCGATATATTAAGTGAAAGTTGTAAATAAACTCTTGAGCCAAGTTATGTAGGTTATATCCAAAACCTTCGTCGTAATTAGGCTACCTGCAGAGAAGTCATCGATCAATGGGGATCGATTGCTTGCACTAGCGGACAGTAGCCGTGCAAATCAGTGACGGATAGGTGCAGCATCATATGGTGATGCTCAACAAACCGTTCAGAGTCTGCCCGGTAGCCCAATGGATAGGGCGTTCGACTCAGAATCGTTGGTCCCGGGTTCGCGTCCCAGTTCGGGCGCGGTGGATATGCACTGCTAATAATTCCTGACAAGGATGAAACGGCTGCACAATGCTTCCATGGTTTCCTAGTGGTGAGTTGAGTAAGCATATCACATGGTGAATTATTTCATGTAATCTCATGACGTTTGCTGATACTTCTTTACGTCTCGCGAGTGCTAGAACCCTGAGAAGACTAAGAAATGAGATTTTTGAGTGAAGCATAATGGGCGGCATACATATATGCTAATGAACCCACCTGATATCACCAAAACCAAGATGAAAAACGAAAAAAATCTAAACGATGGAAAAACAGAAAGAGACGTTTTCTATGGCATGCTAAAAGAATGAGTGCAGTAGAGGGAGAATGTTCCAAAGCCAGTGTGATCCACTTCAAGTAGGAAAAGAGAACCGGGGACCATGATCTTGAGACTTGGAGTAGCTTAGATCCACATAAGATTTGTGTGAGATATAGTGATCCCTAGTTTAGAAGTTTAAAAAGAGAAAAATGAAATACTTGTGCACGTCCTTTTGAGTGAGTTGTGTCGCGCGGCAGCAGCAAAACACTGAGCCGAGAGGTAACTGAAACCGTAACTACTCCTTCAGCAAACTAGTTTCATTAAAATTCTCAGGCAAATTTCGTCTTACTAACGATGTCACAAAAAAGTGGTCTATCGCGAAAAACTCTCGTTTCGTCTAATTTCAACCCTACAGTATCATGGAAGGAAAATCTGTGGGGAAAATCGTGTGACAATCCTTTTGATGTAAAACGTTTCATTCTTGGCACGGCGCGGTTTTCTGAACTTTACGGAGCGGAAAACACGAGCGTGCCGGTGGATGAACAATAAGTGTTTCGGTTCGATTCGCGTCAGCGTTGCCACGCCCACGGCAACATCTCATTTGGTCAGTTGAAGCTAAATTTGAGCTAGCATTTGTGCAGCTGTTTGTCTTCTATAATCAATCACTCAGCAGGACGATTATAAATCCGGCAAAGTTTCAGCGTAATCAAAACCAAGTACCGGATGTTGAATGGAATACTGAAATTAAACTAAGCAATACTTTTTGATTCTATGGAAGAAGCCATAACCATTCAATGGCTGTGGGTAGTTGCAAGAAAAATTACAAAACAACGCTAAGTAGATTAATCAAAACATTTTTTTGTCGTTTAAATGATAATAAAATGTACAAGCGCGAGCTGGTTTTCAGTGACTACCGGACAGTGAGTGTGATGAGTGCGTTTGGCAAACAATCACAAACTAAGCAACACATTTGTCGCCAAAAAACCAAACTCTATCAAGTTATTCCAGGAATTGTCAAGTTTGTTCTTCTAGTGATTATTTGCATTTTAAACGATAAAGCTCCATGAGAATTCCTCGTTTTCCTTTGAGTCTGGTTTGTGATTTTACATGTGGATGGATGTTAATGGTACCTATCAAAATGTACCAGGTGTACGAGCGTTTCCAAAGTTTAAAGGAATGGAACAGGCGAAATAGTTATTACACGACGACCAACTTATATCGGATCAGATTGTCCCGAAAGTTTGATGTGATCACATTTGATGAAAGTCTAAGTTTCGCTATAACGAAGTGATCAAAATCAACTCAGTCATATCGGACTCGTATATTAAAAAACCAGCATTACTACGATTGTGCGGACGTGTAACCGCGCCACCAGTCGCACTCTTAACGAATAACAATTGACTTACCCATCAGTGGTCATAGTAACGCCGTACATATCGGGCTGGTCTTCCATTGAGGGTACCGTAAACGAATGGTAGCGTATCATTGGTGTAGAATGCACCGTCTTCTGTATCCTAGCTTTTTTCTTCTCTATTTCTAACCGTTGATAACGTGCTGTGAAGAGCGGGAGGGAAAGTGTGAAGTGAAGGCAAAACAACTGTTACCATGATATTAGGGATGATGTTGCTGTCACACATACCTGCTCCATGGTAGCCTCAGCGTCTAAATTTTGACTGATGTTAACCAGACGAAGAATAAAATCGGTCATGAGATGCCAAATGGATACAATCGACATGTCTTGCCAACCATATGTCAAGAATAAACTTAACTAAAGCCTTAAAGATAGCCAATGGTAACTGCAAAAAATTGATTAGTTACTGAAAACATTCGGCAGTCTCCTTCAAGGGACTGAGAATGGAAGAAAAACCAGCTGGGTTGGTTAGTATTGGAATTACAACGGGTATCGATATTTTGGCGAAGGATGAGAACATTTTAAGAGACTTTTATTCGCCAAAGATTTATTTAAACATAGCTCGCATCAACTGCGAACCAAACCGATAAAAAAGTTAGAATTTTGTCCGTTCATTATACCACGGAACATGTGGATCTCGTACTGGCTGCAAAACGGGGGAAAAACTTGAAACTATTCGGTATTCAGAAAAACAGAACTCATCCATATTTGTTGTTTGGTGCAACTCGACCCAACCCGTTTTCACTCTGAAAGCGTGAACTACGCGGATTAGGCCAAACCACATCCAGATAGTGATAAGCTAGTGAACAGAATGACAAACCTTCCCCGCTACTGGCAATTATCGTACGGTATTTAAGTGGCGCAAGAAAAGTAACAGATAACGTCGAGTGATAACGTAACACAGGGAGCCACCTTTGTTTTCAAGTTGGTTCCTGTAATGGAAACGATGGAGGACAAATTTGTCAAGAAGCCTCATTCACCCTGAATGTACCGGAGCTTGTTGTGGGACCAGAATGTTACGGATGTGGGATGACAAAAAATTGTTACCTTACTGAACACTAGTTCTTTAAAGTCACGTTTCTTAGATACTAAAACACCTGATATGCATGGAATAGTTCAAAATCCATTATGATTAAGAGGCGTCCTTTTAAATGAATTGACAATGACAGTGGTAGGCTTATCCAGAGATAAGTAAAAAAAAATGCGCATCAACAGCAATCCGGTTTCAAGACGGTCAAATAAAACAAACTTCCTATCATTGTAGTTCAGAAAGAAAACCAGCAAAAACATTCAGCTACGTATAATCGACCAACAATGGACAGTTGTTCAACCTGGACTGCTATGGAAATGGCATCATTGGGAGATAATTCGTAAAGAAAGATTGCCGTGCTTTTTATAGCTGCTGTCACCGACCTCCGGACATAAGAACATTTGGTGACCTTTGCATTAGGTCAATCTAGACTCCGGTATGATGTCAAAAGTTACACTCAGATTAGATTAATCACTGCGCGTCCTCTGGTAGGTCAATTACTACTGTCTCAAATTGTGCAGTACATTCATTTAGACTGTGAAATCTCTCATCATGCAACATCAAAATCAAGGCTTAGGAACCATGGAAACCTACAAAATGATTATTCCTATTAAGAACCGTCAATGGTGCATATCCACTGGAAGTGCACGATGAATACGTATTAGTGACGAATTTGCTGCACACTGAGCGTTTTCATAGTTCATAATAGCAAGCTAAGCTTCAATACCACAAAGTGGATGGATTGGATTACTACCCCCGCGTCATCCGATTTTGAAACCATTCATAAACTATACAAACAGTTTGTCGAAAATGAGAAAACTAATGAATGTGATGCCACAAACGAAAAACTCAAAGATTATGAATACTACTAGTGTGTACAAAAATCAACATGCCATATAGTGTTTACAATAAGTGAGATAATGCGAAAAGCAACAATGTCGATAAGAAAAATGACAACAGCACGGCATTTTGGTTGTCATCACGGAGTTATTTTTCATATACCAGTTTTCATAACTGTAAAACCTCGGAACGATAAGGATATTTGAACATCTATCAGAAACGAAATACGACCTGTTGCCGAAATTTACAGAAATTCGTGATGAGTGGATGAAACAAGGACCGAGTTAGTTAGCTTTCTAACTTTACTTTTTCCAGCAAGGGGAAGTGGATCGTAAGGCACTTTCCTGCCCACGCCAATTATCGCGGATGGTTCGGGTGATTCTAATGCATGCTTCTGGAGACAACATTTTCAGTGTCTGTCATTCCGAAGCACCTGCTTTAGGCCATCTGGACTTTTGTCCGTACAATTTATCGTTAGCGTATATTCCGAGCACTAATTTGATTTTGCATTGCACTCGAAAATGTGTTTACGTGTGCAAAATTATTGCCCCGGGCTTGTTCTGTATGGAAAGAATGAAAATGTGGTCACCATCATTCGCAAGCCCGGCCGGGGAAACACTAAATGCTTTCCTGATCTCTACTTTTGACGAGGGAATTAGGAGGGCTTCTCCACTAGAACTTTTAGAAGCCCATACTTGTTTATCATCACCAAAAAGATGGTAGAGAAACGGAAAAATCACGAATAGACGTCCTTTGGTGTGTGTGCAGCCAGCCTTATAATGGTTTGACAATAATTGAACCAGTAAAAAATAGAGACTAGCCACATATTATTCTACCTGTTTTCGGGTAAAGCTTACCGCTGAACCAGGACACGAGGGCACGGTAACAAATTAACTACCAAGATAGAATCACTCGCTTTCGGAAATACAGCTACTTATGCGGTTGAGGAAATAGCCGAGTGCCCCGCGCTAGAGGCACTAGAATTGATGAATCTATTAACTTTTGTCACAAATGTTTAATTTTACAATCAACTTTTATTTCAATTTTGCTTTTTGACCGACCGATTATATTTCTACATCAAATTGTAAGGTCTCCATTTCCCTACTCTAATTAACACTGTAAATATAGTAGAGTTCTGAGTGCAAAAACATGTTTCCCTTGTTGACTGCCCGGCTGCTGCCGATGAACTTTAGTCGCTCGTCTTCGTGTCCTCTTTTCACCCAGTACGAAGTCTGATATTAACCCTGGTGTACTCGTTAGTGTTAATCAGTAAAAACATGACTGTGCTATTTCCAGTCGAAGGGTTTGCCTGGATGTACAGTTTTTACTCCGAGTCCAGTGTCCTCCAATAAGATTGCAATTAGATTGTCTACGCTCCCAACTTTGCGAACCATGTAAAGTCGACGAAACTGTAACGAGACCACATGGTTCACAAACGCTGCGATTCTGACCGTTGTGAGTGTAGTCCTCATACAAAGTAGCGGAGATAAGCAGGTAAAAACAATGCGACATCAGCTGACGAAAAAAATGAAGGGAGCTGATAATGAATACGCAGAAGACATTTTCAGAGTAATCGATGAGAAATAAAATCTTTACCCAGTGAACGGCGATTGATCTCTTCGGTGACTTTGGCTTCCGCTAAAAGCTCCTCTTGAGTGAGACGACGTACTTCAGGTACATTTTTTCTTTGAGCAATTTCGGCCAACATTGCCTCACGTCGTATGTCGGTATTTTTTGATCCGGCCAATCGACGTCTTTCAGCTTCTGCATCTGCGGCAGCAGTCGCTTTTACGGTGCTCTGACGTAGTGTTCGTGGTTCTGTAGATGAGAACGTTACAAAATATTTACGCAATAAACGGGGCTACCAATACAGATATGACTGTTCTTGAAACCTGAGCTTGAGAAGTAAAAAATCAATTTATGCTTTTGATACACTCTCTCGATCGACCAACAGATCTGGTGACTCATTCCCCCACGGAATAGAAAAGAGAGTTGATAGGTATGCAGACTGTTGTTTTTTTGCAACTCTTGGATATCACCTAGGAAACAAAAGTTTTGTGAACGTGGAACAACAGGAATGATCTGCTTCACTAGTGGACAGATCATGCAACTGGTTGGGCAAATCCTTAGGGAATAAGAAACTAGGAGGACTAAGGGCTGTGTTGCCAGCATACGCAGCGTAAAATCTTCCCTGACACTGAAACTCCAGTGTATGTTAGTCATTAACAGAAACCGTTACCATCAATGATCGTTCAGGGCTAAAAGGATAATACTTTTAGAAGTTTAAATGAGCACACTTAACAATGCACACCTTACATAGAAAGTTAGCTTAATCCTCCACTATTGGGTTTTAAGGGATTTTATGGTTTGCACTACACCCTTCATCACTTTGTTTAGGAACCTTTGATAGATTATTCGGCAGTTTGATTTCGCAGGCTGGTCGGTCTGACTGGGGCGTCAAACGCAAGTGGAACACATCCTTTTGTGTAGATGCTCTAGCGAATCATAACCGTGTATGCATCACAGGTACATGCACGGAGACGTAGCATATATATATATATATATATATATATATATATATATTCGGAGTGCACAAGTATGTGAATGTTTGGACAAGAGAGCATCGGGTACGCATACCTGATGAGCGACAATAACCGCGAAACCGGTCGAGTGCTCCCGGGCAACTTTTGTTTACGCATCCAGATACTACTTCTTGCTTCTATATATACATATATATACCCGCTAGCGAACAGACAACAGAGACAGACTACTCCTAGTTTGCACAAACAATCTTTTATTCTTATCTAGCTCGAATTTCCGATACAGTTCGCGTCCCACAGCGACATGGCGCTCTAACTCGACAGGTAGTCTGAGTCAGATCGACCTTGTTGCAGTAAACTACCGTTGGTGCAGTTCTATCCAGAACTGTAGATCGCACTGCACCATGTACGTCGAATCGAACCACGAGCTAGTTTTAATACGATTTTCACTCCAGCTCGATGACCATCGACGCAGACTGCGTAGCCAGTCGGCCGTCGAATGTCCATCTGATTTAGCTGTTCGAAACAGTTGTGAACATAAAGTGCCAGACGAGTTGGTATCTCCAAGGATCAACACTACTGAAGCGCACTGTGACTAAATCAAACAAGCGATGCATTTGGCAGCAAAGTTCGTCTGTGGTCCTAGAGCTAGATCGAAAATACTGGATTTCACAAGAACCGCTGGGTCGAATGGAATAAAAACTCCAGACCCTTAACTTTAAGGAAATGAAAAAAACGCTACATCTACAGCGCCAGTTGATGACGATTCCCGGGAAAGGCCGCACGAACTGATGGGCTAAGGTAGTCGGTGAAAAAGGAATTAGCAGCTACTTCGGGTAACAAAGACTGGTTAAGCTTATACGCGATAGCAGACTGCGGCGAAATTCGGTTAGTGAAATCTTGTAAGATAGAAATAGATAGCCGATTCATGACCAACAGCAAAGGTCCGAATGTTTGGCTGATCGCACGCTAATGTAGTAAGTCTGTCAAACACAACTGCGAATCCTTTGGTGCCTCTTGACCCCTTAAAGGAAGTGAGTTACAGTTAAATATTCGATCAATGAAGAGAGGAGAAGCAGCTAGTCCTGGCGAACTTCCCCCAGTTCGTTTCAAATCGGGTAAGGAGGCCGTGATAAAAGCACTTGCTTCTTCGCTTCGTGATACTTCGAACGAGAAGAGCATTCCGTTTCAGTGGGCTACGTCGCTGATTGCATCGTCTTCAAGGGTACTGGCACTGGATGTAACAATCACCGTGAGCTTAGCTTAATTCCAATAACTACAAAGACGTTAGCTTCCATAACGCTGCGCCGTTTGACACCGGGTCACGTCTGTAAAACCAGCGAACAGCAGGCCGAATTTCATTCACGTTGAGGTAGCTTTGACAGTTACTCAAAGCACGCCACACACCGCTCACCTAAGACCGCAGTCTTCCTCGACTTGAAAGGCCCGTTCGACTCAATGGATCGGACATTGCTATTCAGTGCTCTCCATCGTAAGGGTATGCCGACGAAGTACGTAAACCTTCTGTGACTATTGTACTTCCATACTACTGGTCCCGTAAGGATATACGGTGAACTATCAAGTTCATTCGAAACGACTAGTGACGTTCGACAGGGGTTCAACTTCATCATGGACGAGGAAATGGAGGATGTAGGGATTACACTGGCAAATGGGGAGAAGCTGGTTGACCTAGATTAAGCAGACAACGTCGTGTGCCTATACGAATCTGCAGAATATGCGTAACATAAAACAGACGGACTCTCAAGGTCTGCAGTTGCATTGGGTAGTTCATTTACACCTCCAACGTGTGAAGCACTCTAGAAAGATTGAAAGACAATAATCGCCAGCTTTATATAGGAAGGAGGAGAACTAACGATTTTGGACCGCCACACTTACTTTGGCAGCTGTGTGACGAATGATGGTAGCACGACAGTGGAGATGAGCACACGTATATCCAAAGCTCGAGTGGCAAACACCAGACTGAAACACTTGCGGCGACGGCCCGGCATTTCGCTGGGGTTGGAAGGTCCTGTTTACTGTGCTGCAGTACGGGCAGTTCTGCCGTATCGTTGCGACATATGGATTATGCGTGTCAAACATGCTTGTTGCTTGGAGCTTTTCATGACCGACCGCTACTTAGTAGCGCCATGATGGCATCGAGCGACCGAGTGAGTAACGTTGAGTTTCGGAGTCTAGTATTAGGTGCCGGAACTAAGAACACTTTATCTCAGTGTATGAAGCTTAGTAGACTTCGTGGGTTGTGTCAAGTGTTGTTTACTGCGAATATTCGTCCATCACATGGTGCCTTATTTTGCATTCATCCTATGGAGTGCAAAAAGCCATTTGGAAGGCAGAAAAGGACGTGACAACGTGGAATGGGAAAATGTACAGCGAAATTATTTAAAGTAGGTGTCTCACGTATTCGTGGTTGGGGTCCAAAAGACCCATCAACTAGGTGACTGGAGACATTGAAGGATATGACTGTGAACCGTGAACAGTGGCTGTCGGGTTGTCATTGTCTACCGAATCAGAATGATTGAAAAAGTGTGTTAATACCGCTGGACTGTGTTCCGTGTGTTGGCTACTGTGACATTCTTTTCTTTTCCCACCTGTGCATAGGTCCACTCCCTGTTCCTCTTGGATATTCACTCTTTTTTATAGAAACATGTAACTCTGGGGAAAAGGCAGCGGTCAGTGGGGTTTGCTTTGCTGTTTTACGCTGAGCGTTGTTGATGCTGACGATATTTGTTCAAAAAACCTTATTAGGAGACAGCCTCCATCTCAATCTACAGGCGGCCATGTTTCAGTAGCTGACCGATCAGTACGTAGGTGAAGCCCAAGGGCCAGTGAAATTTCTTCGTCTTATGAGCGATAAACCTTGCAAAAACGGTGGTGATTACCTAGTTCTACTCGACAAAGAGCTTATTATTTACCGAAAGTTACTGGAGTCTCATTGGCAGTGGTCACTTTGGGTGCTTTTGATTTCTCAGTCTCTTTTGTGGGTTTCGCAGCGGAGGATTCTGCAGTGCCTGTTTCCTTTGTGGCATCTGAGGGTTTCGCACGTTTGGGTTCCTGTTAAAGGGACAAGAAAAATGACACAAAACAACCTGCTGCACATAGAAAAAATGAACGCATGGAAATTGATCAGAACGACACGGATGTAATCAATACGAGAAACATAGGCATCTGAGTGACCAAAACCGGATGGGGAGAGCACTTTGATACACAGTTAGTTTGACAATCTTCAGTGTAAGTCATGCATTTCCGAAAGAAATTTGATAAACATAACTGACTGCAGCTGCTAAGGCATTCAATTTTATAGGGTTTACAGATAAGGGAGGAGAACCCACCTCAGAATATGGCTGCTCCAGTGAACTATTCTAACAGTGACACTGACGACATGGTGAAAAAAAACGGCTTCATCTCGGGGGCAACAAAAGATTCTGCGATTCTATCGATCTGTTCAAACACTCATCCCTTTTCAATATCAAGTACGGCGAGAAAAGCAGAAGCAGAACAGTCTGAGGATCACTTAACTCACCGGAGACGGATGACTGATCGTCTGATCCATACGCCCTTTGGATGGAGCTAGGCATCCGGTGAGCATATAGCCGTGTGCTTCGTATGCCGTCATGGTTAGTTTGGGATCAGGGTTTAGCCATCTCACTCAGACTGATTACCATAGACCAATCAACCGAGTGAAGGGCATCGAGCATCCGCCTTCGCCCACATGCTTTAGTGGAAACACCTCCACCACGAGAAGGCAGTGCATGGAACTTCCACAGCAGAGGTTATGTGAGACGCAAGTAATTTCGGAGCAGTTCGAGAGCTGTTCAGAGTAAGCAGTCAAATGGGAGCCTGAGACACCCATCCCAACCATACTAAGGCATCTGCTATTTTTGTGATTACTCAGAACATACCCGTTCGTAACGTCCCACCAAAAAGCCGATCGTGAAAAAAATAGGACACCTTAGGTGTGCTTAAAACAAAATCAGTCACATCGTTCACAGCCTCGATCTTTACATTGCCCATCGATTCGGCATATTCATTACCTTGGTCAATGATCAACACAGCTGCGGCTACAAGCAAAACACTGGTTACGCCAATGGATAATCTGAACAAAAACGCCGCATGAGGGCGTTACTTAAGAGTGATGGGTTAGATTACCCAGTAGAATAATCGACCAGTGAGTGTTGATCATAGAAGACCAACATATACGATTTGATTTTGACTAATAAACGAATATTTCCCGTCTGCCTAACTAGCTTGCTCTCTCTAGAGCTAGCGGAGTCAGGAAGATAGAGGCGTTTGTAGAGTGATGAGTGGAGGCCAGAACAGACTCCTCCTACTTTTCTTGTTTAAAACAGTCGTGACAGCAGCTGCCTTGTGTGTTTGTCCTGAGCAGCGACTAAAAATTCGGGTGAACAATGCTGAACTTTAGACGTTGACAGATACTGCGAGCTCGGGCAATCAGGTACCTTAGAAACGTCGTTGAGTAGTACGGATGACCCATCTACCGAAGTGGTACAAAAATTACTATAGCAGCAACATATCTACTACATTCCATCTTGGGTTACTGCAGAACAATCATTCAATGATGAGATGTCTACCACCATGAAATCAATGTGTTCATCGAGTGGACTTTCGCTGAGGTTCTCTTGGATCACAGACAGCTTCCTCGGATTGCACCAAAAAATTTAATATACCTTTTTGGGGGAACTTTTGGTAAATTTTTGTTTTTTACTACACGTTTTATTTATGAATATAGCAGAAAGAGCATGGGCCCATAGACAGTCGGGCCCGTTGCACAGAGAGGGGGGACCGACAACCGTGACCCTGAAACTTGGAGTGGAGCGGGAATACATAAAGCCTCAGTAGATCAGCCGTGAGAACGAGCCGGGTCACAGTAAGTTACGGTCTATTCACCTCTGAAATATGATCGCGTTCCATAATTGTTCACCTCCTCAATGGCAAACATCACAACCAAAGTTTGCATGTGTTCTCGCGCACTCAAGTATTTCATCAAAGAAGAAATACAACGCGTCTTGAAAGATGTAATTATCGAACCTTCAAATGTTTCGCATTGTACCTATGCCCTAGTCCCAAAGAACGATAACCAAGAGACCCGAAATGGTCGTCGATCACAGCCAGATCACTAAATCGTTTGGCACAACTGGACACGTATTCATTACCACGGATGGGCAGTTACGTGAAGAACGTCGCCCGGTTTAACCGTTTATGGCAATCCAGATTTCACCCAATTTAAATGACCAATCACAAGAAGTGGCCGGCAATCTTTTCTGATTCCGCTGGATATATTTCAGAGTCACCAACAGCGCTGTGTTTTCAAGCATCACCAATTAGGAAAAACTGAAAATTTGAAGGATAATTTTACCTATGTTGGTGGTATAGCGTTGCGTGATCACATCACGGCTGATCACGATCAGAAATTCCACTGCTCTCTGCAATCCGTTGCCAATTACGGTACAAAACTTAGTAGCACAAAATCAGTCATTTGCTGCGCAAATTTATATCCCCAGCTATCAGACAACACAAGACAGCAGCAAACTGGACTCAGAAAAGATGACAAGGTTGCACGAATTGCTGCATCACATCTAAATGAAGTCATTAGGATGCAAGATAGGCTTATTAATGACATGGGATTCTGTCTTTTTCCCAGGAGAATCAGTCCCCGGTTTTAAACAAAGGCTTCCCATACTACCACATGTACGACCTGAAAGAACTATTGAAAGCACGGATCGTCATTATAGCGGGTTTAATTTTTTCGTTACTTGTTTAAACTGATTCATCTGATGTAGCCATATTTGTTTCGCAAAGCCGACACAATTTTGCAGTAACCATCTTTATGTTCGTTCACCCCAAGCGAGATCCGTCCAGGCAACGGTTAGAGACAATAAGTGATATGGCTTATTACCGCATTCTTGCATTCTTCTTGAGTACAGTTTTGCAACTTACTACTTTTCAGTTGGTCTTCCACTATTCCCTGTTTTCTTCCTCTATGAGCAGGTGGTGCGGAGGTTGCAACCAAAACCACGGCACGTTGGTACAATGTTAGTTGCTATGCAAACTTAATTGGAGCGAAAAAACACCAGAGTTGCGAAGTGGGCTTGCGCTATCCTGCGCTATCCATAATGACGACTTTGCTTCATCAACTTGCATCTCAAACTAAATACCGATCAGCAATCGGTCATTCTAATGAATAATAACAACGAGACTACACCTAGACGTGGTGTGACGGCTTGCGTGCCTCCATGATCCAACGAGCTATACAGGATGGCTTATCTCAAGCCGAAGATCCAATCATGCCTGCAAGGTCAATCGGTAGAGGCCTGACGAAGTAGTCTCCTGGTCCTCGAAATCAAGCGTTGATCTGAGTTAGCAGCTCAGTCGGAAAAACGAGTGGAAGACTAATTGATCAAAGTAGATGGGCGCCCACTCAGCTGTATCCCGCTGCCTTGCGGTCAGGTTCTTGTCAGAACCAAAGCCTTTGGTTGGGTACCCTTATGGTTCTTCTGTTTAGCGGCTGGACTCCCTAGCAGCACCCGTCCATGAAACCCCATCAGTTACACGCCTACAAATAATTTCATACTGTATCGATCGTCGCGCCGGATAATCTGAATCGTGTTACTCACTGAATCGAGCAAAGTGGGTAGTGATAAGTATGCTACGGCTCATAATTCCCTCTTCTATTCAACCTGTCTCTTCTGTCGCAAACCCAATCTGTTTGCCCCTTCTGACTACCCATAGTATCTTCATTGATAACACGCCCGATACTCGCAACGGTTCATCGCCAAGTAGTGTAGTAGGTGGTTTTCAATCTGTTACCTCACATTTTCTCAAGCCTCGTCTACCTTTGAATCTAGGTCCCTTCAATGTGCACACTTTAATGCAGGATGGCCAACAGCCGTGTTTGTCTCCGAAGGTGGGCTCACTTTCGATTGATGTCTGCTGCGCGAGTGAAACACGAATTCAGGATTCGAGTGGATTAGGATAATTCAACTAACTGCGCCAAACGTCTCGTCAAGATATTTTCTTCGCACATCAGGAGGCGAAGCAGCTCAAGCTGTGGGTCAATGCGGTGTAGGAATAATCTTGAGTGAGAAGGCTGAAACAGCCGTGGCAGACCGGATCCCAGTCAACGGTCGCCTGTGTGCCATGAGACTGCAGGGGTCAGTCGGCGTCCGGAAGAATCGTAGTGTTAAGCGCAGTTTATTTGTTATTTCGGCATACGCTCCAACAGACTGCAGCACTGACATGGAGAAAGACGAGTTTTACGATGACCTCGTCACCCCTATTCGAAAGAGCGAACGCTCTGACATTGTAGTGGTAGCAGGTGATTTGAATGCACAATTTCGGAAACCTACTGCATCAGGTGGGCCAAGCGCCTTGCCTGCACGGCGAACAAATTGGGTGGAGAAGTGCTGATGAAATCATTTACCTCCTTGCTTCATGATATTTGAAACGAGGAGCGTATCTCGCTATCGTGGGGTGAGTTACTGATTATACCCATCTTCAAGAACGGCACACGGAGTGACTGCAGCATTCATCGTGGGATTAGTTTAATTCCGATAGTTACTGAGGTGTTAGCTTCGATAATGCTGCGCCTTTTGACACCGATTCGTGAGAGTAATATCCGCGAACAACAGGCCGGATTTCGTCCAGGTCGAGGTTGCATCGACTAAATATTCACTCTTCGACAGATACTCGAAACGCGTCACACATACCGCCGACATACGATCGTAGTCTGCTCCACATGAAAGGTGATCCGACTCTGTGGATCGACCAGCTCTACTCAGTGCTCTCCACCGGGAAGGTATGTCAACTAAGTTTGTGAACCTGTTGCGAGCATTGTACTCGCATACGTATGGTCGTGTTAGGGTATACGGTGAACTGTCAAGTTCATTCGAAACGACTAGCCTAAGGGCGTTCAACAAGGGTGTCCCATCGCTCCAGTCCTGTTCAACTTCGTCATGGACGAGGTGATGGAAGATACTTTAGGAGGTCTTCGGGATGTAGGAGTCGAACTGGGAAGTGGAGGAAAGCTATGCGATCTAGATTACGCAGACGACTTCGTGTGCCTGTTCCAGTCTGCGGAGCATGCAAAGACGGGTACTAAATAGACTGTCGAGATCGGTTGCTCGGTTCGGCATGTGCTTTGCACCTTCAAAGTGCAAAGTACTGTTACAGGACTGGACGACAGCAGCGCCGAACTTCATACTGGATGGAGCGGAAATAACGACTGTGGACCGTTTCACCTACCTTGGTAGCTGCGTGTCAAACGATGGTAGCTCGGGATTGGAGGTAAGTATGCGTATATCCAAGGCTCGTGCAGCTTACGCGTGACTGAAGCACTTGTGGCGTCGGCCTGATATTTCAATGAAGTTGAAAGTTCGTGTGTAATGTGCTGCAGTGCGCTCATTTCAGTTCTGTTGTACGGTTGCGAGACGTGGAGTATGTGTGTGGGCGATGTTCGTCGGTTGGAGGTTTTCGACAACCGATGTTTACGTAGTATCGCCCGGATTGGATGGAGTGACCGGGTGAGTAATATTGAGGTTAGGAATGTGGTATTGGGTGCCACTTCTGAGAATCGCTTGTTTCAGCGTATGAAACTTAGTAGATTACGCTGATTGGGTCACGTGTTTCGTATGACGAACACTCGTCTACCATATCGTGCCCTATTTTGTGTTCCTCCAAAGGAATGGAAGAAGCTATGTGGAGGCCAACAGATGACTTGGCAACATGGGATGAGAAAATGTACAGCGAAGTTAGGTAAAGTAGGTGTCTCACGCCTTCGTGGTCGGAGTCCGAAAGACTCGTCGACTTGCTGGCTGGAGACACTGAAGGATATGGCAGTGAACCGTGAACAGTGGCGATCGTGCTGTCATTTTCTATCGAATCAGAATGATTGAAAACACGTGCGTTTGTACAGTTAGATTGTTTCATTTATTGGCTACTGCATTGTTCTTACCTTCTGTTGCCTGCGTAGGTGCATTCCCTGTTCCCCTTCAGATATTCACTCTTTTTATAGAAATATGTAACTCTGGGGAAAAGGCAGCGGTCAGTGAGGCTTGCCTTGCTGTTTAACGCTGAACGATGATGATGATAATAACAAAATAATAAAATATAAATTGATAAAGTCCAAAAGTGGCGACTCAGGTTGTCCGCCTCGCATTACGATTTAGGCTACAGAGATGAGAACAATTACGCAGAAGATTCATTTTTTATTTGGAATTGTGCCCCCTCTTTATTCCGGATTACCGTTGAAAATCTAAGGGATTTACTATGTCATCCTGGAATGAGTCCGATTTTGCATATTCTCCGATCTAAGAGCTTGCATTATCTGATGAAGGATATTCCAAACCTGGCTTCCAGATGTTCTGTGTATGCTGTAACCAAATGAGACTTCAACAAACGACCCACGTGTCGTTTGATTAAAAAAATACAACCTTCAAAAGTTCATTGCCTTCGTCGACCCCCAGAACGGCATCTGCTCCCTGTAATGAACCAAAATTCTTAATGCTTGTTTATATATATATATATATATCATCTGCAAGACTTAAATTAAAGCTGTTTTGTTTTCGAACAACTGCACATCGAACATCGATTATTTATTATCTTCCAAGAAACCTTTGTTAACCTTCACTTGTGAGACATGATCTTAGAAAAACCTCCTACAATAGCGCTTCACATGGTGTTTTTCAGTCAAATTTTAGAGATTTTCCATCAATAGTTGTAACCATTAATATAGGTACTTGTAAGCATCGCTGAAAATTCACCGCTCGAGATAAGTAAAGCCATTTTCGAAAAAAACTTGTGCAAGAACGGAAGTTGAACTGCTCCGGAAAACCACTACCTTGCATAGGTGGCGCACTAGACACTCTCATACTTTGCGTTTGCTCCCAAGTGCGTCGAGACAGAGCAACTACTCCATTTTCAGGCCAACATAGGCGCCAATCATTATTCAAAACGGAGTAAGATGTGTTCGATGGTAGTAACTGGAATATATTAGAAATCCTACGGTAATTGAGGTTCATTAGGGTGGCCTTGTACAAGCTTCGGTGAACACGTAAGTTTAGAAGTGATCTAAACTTTTAATTTGGTGTAACTGGGATCCATGTGTGGAAGATTTTTACGGCCTAGCATTGTATGAGCCTTGAACACTAGTCTCAAAAATCCGTTCGCAAGGCCCCATTTATGTGCAACTTGTTTCGCCTGCAAAAGTAGGTTGTTATTGTCGATTGCAATACATCAGGTCACTCGGTTTAGTGTTATTCCCGTGGGGTATACCGTTGGCCACTGAATGGATCACACATAACTAATGGTGCGCCTCCCTTTTTCAGATCACAAAATAACACCGGTAACACTGTCTCTACTCCCTTCCAACTCGGTTGCCTTGTACACTGCCACGGGGACCATCCAGAGACTGTTCATAATCAACGAACTACCACAGAAATGAGCACTAATAAAAAGGCAATCAATTGGAAATGAGAGATAAACTCACCTTGTAGCTCTTGGTAATCACTTGTTTCGAACGACTTTTGCGCCTACTCTTCTCATCGCTATCATCAGAGGCCGTAGACTCAGCATCGTCATCCTCGTTGTCATCATCGAAGTCGGAGTCGACAATGTCTTCCACAGAACTTTCTGATTCATAGTCTACATCTTCTGCCTCCTACAAATAGATAGTGAGGTGGGACAATATCAGTGCCAATTCGACCGCAGATTCGTTGGTTCACAAAAGTGGAAAATTCCGGACAGATATTCAGTGTGCAATACGATAGGGCTTATTGGAAACTAACTACTGATAGAGACCAGTGTGCGCATAGAAGGCATGTAACAGTAAGCAATTAAATTCAAGCGTCATGTGGGAACCATTTTGAATGGCAAAATGCAAGATAAAACATTTGGTCTTTGGCGTTCAATTTGGGTTATACCAATACCTGAAACAAAAACGATCCTGGTATGCTGTGTAAGCAAGTGTATCTTGGAGGTTCGCAATTAGGTTATTGCATGAAAGAATTATGAGCGAATGACTGTTAACAATTGGATCAAGGTGAGAACCGATAGCGCCCTCAGCAGTATTATCTAACGATTTATTCATAGAATTGGGAAATTTCCGAGATAGGGATTTTTCTGTAGTTGCAAGTATGAATGAGATTGAACCAAAAGACTTCGCGTTACCTCAGTGAAACCTCCGTACGCGCTGGTGTAGAATTCATCCTCTTCCTCCTCATTTAACAATCTTGCCATGCGGGATCCAGCATTTGGTCGGCGTGCTCTATCAGTAGATAGCGGCATGATGCAGATTGCTTCAAATCAGTGCTAAAATAGATTCGTAAACGGTTCACACGTTACTGACCTCATCACAAAGTGACGCATTGGGCAAAAAGTGGTGTGCTACTGGTTTCCGTTCAGTAGTATAAGACGGAATATATATTTGGTACAAACAGGTTGGTTCATTTCAAAGTGTACCGAAAAAACACGGTACGATGTGGAGACAGGAGATGGATAGAGTCAATTTGAAAAAAAATGAAGGAGAGCAAAAGAAACAGACGTTCTTTTGGTACTGTTCCATTCCTTTTGTTCAATTTCGCGATCACGCAGAAATGGACAAATCTGCGGATGATCGTGCACTCCAACAGAAAGTGACCAGAACGCCTTTACAATCAATACTTCAACGAAGAAAACCGATCGAGTGGACAAATAGTTTGTTTGTCGACGCAATAATTCCAGCCTGCCCAAGCCAAAACAGGTTTTTTTCTCATGGACCCACGACCGAAGCCTTTAGTTGCTCAAAGCTCAACTCGCAGGAGAGTGGAAATGAGCGAGGATCCGTAAGCTGCTGCGGAGCGGTGACTAAGTGCTCAGCTCATACACAATTCGAGTGACGCCAGACATCCTAAGTGTTCTGTACAGTCCTCGCCACAAATTCCGGTGACCGTAATGCTGCATGCTTCTTACGCTAATCTGCTTGGTATAGAATCAAGGTTAAACCTCCCTTAGACTGAATACAGAGGATATGTCAACCCAATAGAGAGCGCCAAGCTTTCGACTTCGTCCACCCACTTCCCTGAAAAACATCAAAAGACACCGACTAGGATTCCTTAAAAGAGACTGTGTGAGGCGAACAGGGACCTGAAAATAGTCTCGCGAGATGTTCGAGATGAGTGGTTAATTCGAAACGGGATATACCCACCAGGACGATAATGAGGCATTTTAAGGAAATTATTTTGGGAATGTTTTGTAGAACATTCAGTAAATATTGCGTGCAAAATCAGCTGAGCATAAACCTTCTTTGAGGGAGGTGAATAGCGTTTCGAATTTATCAAAACTGGCCTTTGTTGCAACATCAGTGTCTACAGCTAACCACTAGATTGCAGCGGTATTTGGGACATAATGAAATATTGACAGTATGATGATTAACAATTCGTGACCTGCATTTCACACAACTCTCAGTGTGAAAGTAGAAACGCCCGTCATCGGAGGCATGGTGATAAAACCCAGCGGTAGACTAATGGCATACGAGAACACCCAGAACACTCGAGGTCGAGCAGTCAACTCACTAGGATCTGGAGGTTAACGTGGCGAGTTCGAACAACTATATCATTAGCCATTATCACATTCGGAAACTTACAGCGGGAAGCCTCCGTTAACGGAAACAATAGGGGACTAAAAGAGTAGAATAACGAAACTACCTTTGTTGAGAACCCCACTGGTCAGCTTTTCAAAGCCAAAGCTGACAAGGTTCGCCCAAATTTCCCCGATTTCCCGGGCTGGCGAAACACCCGATTGCAAATTACAAGGGTGCCAAGGTGCGAGGTCCATGAGTACAAATTGCTATCCAGGGTCAAGAGTCAATAAGCTGCTAATAAACCGACGGTTGCCAATAGGCCTCGCCAAAAGCACAGCGATGCCCAACGCTTACAATCCCTAGAAAGGTTTACCTACCATATGTCCATTGTGGATTACCATCTTACTGTGACGTTCCATTGCTTTGTGGATCCGAACTTCGAGGCGGTGGTCCAGTTTAAACATCCCAAACGTAAACTAATAGTGGAAAGTCTTGAACTATTATTCGTTTGGACACATCCAGCACCACCATTTTAAAGGTTTTGCTTCCGAATGCCATACCAGGGTCAAGTACGAGTGTCCTAGGCTTAAACCCCACCACGCATATTGACTGAGCGCTTCCCAAAATATTCCAAGGCTGCCTCGTGTCTCAAACGGACTCCGCTCAGGAAGATCTACAGAATATTTTCTCGAGGCACGTGCTCCCATGAAAGTGCGATTTGACCATACCGATGTGACCAATCTCAACTCATTGCGATTATAATGATCAGTCTCCAATCTGCATTTCGAACTTGCCCATTAAGATAATTAGCGTCGTCAACAACGTCCACTTCCAGGTAGTTGAAACAAATCCCTGCAAAATTCATCCTTAATGCTACCAGTGCTGCAGTCAGTGAATGCGCACGCAGAGCGAACTTATGACAACATATCAACTTTTGTTTGTTGACGTGTGCAGAAAAATCCAGATACATACGGCTGCCGATTCATATGCAATCTAACAGCAATCCGGCCTGACGGTGAGTCGATAAAAACTAGATGACTGACAAGCGGAGTGCGAAGCAAGAGGTTGAAGTTATATCGCAAGTTCGAAGGGTAGATACAAAAATAGAGTATACCATACGATTAAAAGACACTCATTATGCTTTATATCATACAACGTGCAAACATTGAATGCAGCCAATTGAAGTATATCTTGAATCTTAAGGATTGCAGTTGACTGAAAAATCATGGCTACACTTCCAATATCGTCAAAGAAATCTGACAATTCGCACGTATTCTTGATGCTTCGCTTCGTAAGGGCACAAAAAAATGCACATACCTTTTTATGTGCATTGGCGCCAGCAGATTGCAGCCCAGATGCAGTCAAGGAAATTTTCTATCAAAAGCTGCACGACCTCTCACGTACAGCAAGGAGGGTCGACATCGTGATTTTGACAGGGGACTTGAATGCTATGTTGGATCGAGTTTCCTCAAATCCAGCGCATTTAGGAGCCCTACTTGGTCTCCACTCCCGTCGTTCTGAAAGCAGGGAACAGTTGTTAACTTTGTGCTCGGACCAACAATTGTTTCTCGCTAGTACGAGCTTCAGACGTTCGAACCGCCGGTAAGCCACCTGGCATCCATCCTTCGTGAATGAGCGATGAACCCAAGTCGACCAAATCACTACTAGCTACAAATAGGGGGAGGAGAGAAGTGTCTACAAGACTGTCGGTCATACTGGAGCACTCTCCTCGACTCCGACCACAAGTTGATATGAACTAAGCTGTCCATGTGCTTCGATGGTTGTCCAAAACGCACGATGTAACGTAAATTAGATTGCGACAACCTATCTGATCCGACTCGCTTAGCAGTTACTANAAGAGCACTGACTTGAAAGCTACGAATGCCCCTACCTCAAAATATCAATGAGCACTGGTCGCTTATCAAGAATGCATTGAATTCCACTGGATTAGTGAGTTGTAGTCTGACCCGTTGCATTGCAACACTTCGGATTTCTGATGAGTTTGTGCGTGTTCTTGACATACGCCTGTCCATCCCGGCTTGTGGTGAGTATAATAAGCTTAATGAGACGTGAACTCAATGCGAGATTGCGTAAGGATCGCGAGATCTCTAGGAGCCTTCGAGATGGAACATATTTTTGTCATGGGAAACTCCCCTAAGCCGTTTCACCTCACCCGAGTTACTGATAAGAAAGTATTGGATGTGAATGAAACGATCTACGAAGTTGATGGCTTTCCGATCCACAACCTGTAGTGCCGTCTTGTACGCTGGGCGAAGCATTTTCAGGCATAATTTAGCCGAGCCTCAGCGTCAGCTCCATCTCCCCACGCCCTCAGCTATTCCAGCAAGCGTCAAGTGGCCTGTTACAACAGACCCATCAACTGAGGCAATCCCCAAGGAAACCCCAACCATAGGAGGTCATGAAGTACCGGGTTGTAAAACACGCGTGAAGAGCAAACTCACAAAGAACAAACTGAGTCTGACGCTGGTCGTGGTTGCACCGATCAAATCTTCACCATCCGACAACTATTAAAGCACCAATTTAAATTTCAAAGTCCAACGGTAATCCGGTTCTTGGGCATTCACACAGACTTCAACTTCATTGATGGGCCAGCACTACGGCTCTCTCTGTTGAGAAATGGAGTACCTAAGGAAAGTGTTTCGGTCCTCAAAGAATTGTGCTTCTTACGTCAGGTCAGGTTAGACCTTGAGATCAGTTTTCACCACCTATCATCGTCTCCAGTACAGTAGGCCACGGCTGCTTCATATCCCCACTGAAAAGGTAGTGACTCAACATAAACTCCAGCCGGGTCATTGCGCAATATAGATAAGGCAACTTGACGCTGATTATACCAGTCGATAAGCGGACCAAAAACGCCGCAAGAGAAAACCGGTGAGAGCCGAGGGAACGAATTATCAGACAAATTAATCGACCAGCCTTCTCACGTAACACCATCCCTACACCGCATTGACCCACAGCTTGAGCTGCTTCGTCTCCTGATGTGCGAAGAAAATATCTTGACGAGACGTTTGGCGCAGTTAGTTGAATTACCCTAATCCACTCGAATCCTGACTTCGTGTTTCACTCACGCAGCAGACGTTAGTTGAAAGTGACTCGACTGTCACGGCCAAACACGGCTGTTGGCCATCCTGCATTAAAGTGTGCACATTGAAGGGACTGAGATTCAAAGGCAGACGAGGCTTGAGAAAATGTGAGGTAACAGATTGAAAATCACCTAATACAGTACTTGACAATGAACCGTTGCGAGTATCGGGCGTGTTATCAATGAAGGTACTATGGGTAGTCAGAAGGGGCAAACAGATTGGGTTTGCGACAGAAGAGACAGGTTGAATGGAAGAGGGAATTCTGAGCAGTAGCAAACTTATCACTATCTACACTTCTCGATTCACTGGGTAGCACGATTCAGATTATCCGGCGCGACGATCGATGCAGTATGGGATTATTTGTGTGCGTGCTACTCATAACTGTTACAACGCCACTGCGTGTGTCATAACGAGAATGCACCTTGACGTTTTGTAATGACCTGCTTGCCTAAATAATCCAACGAGCTGTACAGGATGGCTTATCTCAAGCTGAAGATCCAATCATGCCTGGAAGGTCAATGGATAGAGGTATGACGACGTAGTCTCCTGGTGCTCCAAGTCAACGAGGGTTGATCTGAGTTAGCAGCTCAGTCGGAAAAATGAGTGAAATAATCACTGTTCCAAGTAGATGGGCTCCCACTCAGCCATACTAGGTTGCCTTGCGGTCAGGTTCTTGTCAGAACCAAAGGCTTTGGTTGAGAACCCCAATCATTCTTTTGCTTAATGGCTGTACTCCCTAGCGGTACCCGTCCATCAATCCCCATGAGTTACACAAACGAACTGTCGAGCGAGAAATCGATGTCTCCGTTCAACGTAAACCGCGAAATGGATGAGGGCCTGAACAAAATTGGACAAGTTTATCCCGGTATCCAGTAGGCTGAACCGACAAACCGCAACACCCAATAACAAGCATCTGATACGCAAAGATCCGAGGAAACAAATCATTACTACCAACGCAACAACAGCGCTTTCGCTGTTGCGAACAAAGGGTGATGTGTTCGTCAAAATACTCGTCTTTCTGTGTGTCACTGCTGCAGTCTGTTGGGCATGTGCCGAGATGACAAATAAACTGCGCTGAACACAACTATCTTTCCGGATGTCAACTGATCCTTGCATTCTTACGTCATACAGTCGACTGCTAACCAAGATTCAGCCTGAAAGAATCACTTCAATCTTGCGACTATTCCAACAGCGAAGTGACCCGCAGATTGAAATGCTTCGTCTCCTGAGGCGCGGAGAAAATGTCTTGACAAGATATCAGGCGCTATTAGTAGGCTGAGACGGGCAAAGAGATCCAGCTAGGGACAGAAGACAGGTTGAATAAAAAAGAGGGCACTCCACCTATCCACAATGTCCCCACTGATAACAAGCTCCATGCTTACAACAGTTCATTATCAAATACTGTCGTAAGTGTTTTTACACTCTGGAGGCTCATTTTCTCAAGCATCATCAGCCTCGGAATCTCGGCTCATTCAGTGTGAGCATTCTCATGCAGACTAGCCAACTGGCATGGTTTCCGCTGGCAACAGACTTGCTGGCAGTGGATGTCTTATGGCAGTGAACCGCGAACAGTAGCGATCGTGTTATCATTTTTTATCTTACCTTTTCCCACCTGTGCAGGCCCACTCCCTGTTCCTCTTGCATATTCACTCTTTCTGTAAAAGCATGTAACCTTGGAGAAAAGGCAGCGGTCGGTGATGCTTGCTTTGCTGTTTAACGCTCAACGAAGATGATGATGGGAGCTTGCTCGCCTCCTTGACCCAACAAGCTATACAGGATGGCTTATCTCAAGCCGAAGATTCAATCATGCCTAGGAGGTCAGTGGGTACAAGTCTGACGAAGTTGACTCCCGATCCTCCAGGTTGGGGTTGATTTGAACGGGCGAATAAATCGATACAACGGGTTGAGTAATAATTGATCTAAGATGGGCTTCCACTCAGCCACCTCCTTCTGGCTTCCTTATAGGGTTTGTTAAAACCACAATCTTCGGTTGCGAACCCTAATCGTTATCCTGCCTAGCGGTTCGACTTCTTAGGAGTGCTTTTCCGCCACCTTCAATGAGTTACGCGATTAGAGAAAATTCTGTGCACTGTCATTCGTCTCGTAAGATAATCAGGATCGCACACTGACCATCGCTTCACGCGGAGTGGGTAGTGATAAGCATGCCATTGCTCAGAGCTCATGGTCAGCTAAATTCCTACTGCCCTGTGCCTTGAGCCAAAAAGTACGGTTACGGTTATCAAAGGAAAATCTCTCCTGCGACTTTCTGCTTACCCAAATACTTCCAGCGCCCTCTCTGCAACGCACTTCATCGACTTTCGCTGTTTCGATTTGGGAATCACGTTACGTGCCACGAAAAATTGTGGGTCGGCAGATTTATCCGTGGTAGAATCAGTGGAGGGACGGGAAATAAATTGAACGCATTACTTAGACCAAAATGTTTACTTCACTTGGTTACCTTCAGTGTGCGCACGCACAACCAGATAAAGCAGCAAGCTGCCCTAGTTAAAACTCTTAAAGCTTTTAAATTAGATATATCCTGCGTGCCCGAAACGCGCATACAAGATCCCACTTCCATAATCACTCTTTATATCCCAAGTATAACTATCCTTTCGCTTCACGCTCTGCGTGTACGGTGATCCGGTTTCGAGTGGTCCTGGTCAGCCTGGCGTTGGGATCGCTCTGAGTGCACGGACCGAGCGTGCGCTATTAGACCGGGTCCCAGTCAATAGTTTTCTGTTACCTGAGGCCAAACATGAGTTCTACCGAAAATTATTTCGGTCACTTTGAAATCAGCGTTCAACGGACGTTGCGCTAGTTGCTGATGTCTTTAACAATTTAGCGCATAAAGAACGACATATCGCACCGACAACGGTGACTGCCTCTTTCAAGTTTGTTCCGACCACAACCTGTTTCTGTGGAACACCAAATTGTCATAAAAAAACGAAACCAACTCGCCTAGCACCATCCTTCACCTTCACGGTGTTGGACTCGTCCTGACCAAGCTGGTATTCTCGACCGATGGTGTGAATCCATGGAGGATTGTCGTGCGGTCAGATCATGCTTTGGACTATGCTTCCTTTCCTTTAGCTCCTAGTCTGTGGTCACATCAGCACGAAAACCACGCATCCTGCATAGCTATTTCTATATGGTAGTTTCTGACCCCAGTCCCATTCTGAGCTCCTAGTGCTGTTTTGCTGGATTAGGGTGCACTTCGAGGTGGCAATAAAGGTTGGTTAAACTGGTTGAAGCCAATGTTTTTAAGGGCTGAATCGGATTATACAAATAGCATCGCGGGACGCCGTCCGAATTGCGAACGATTCTAGCAAAACACGTGCGGCTGCTGGAGGCGGCTAGTGAGAGGTACAGGTGCAAACAGGTCAGCCATTCACTTTGCCTTTCCACTGCACTCTAACTGTTTACACTAATAATGGTTTAGTGAATCTTCAGCTATAATGAAAAACCATTGCAAACTTAGAGTATATGAAGCCAATGAATCCATACATTGCTATCAATAGCAAAATTTCGTTGCTACCAAGGTAGTTATTGGCATGTAAATCACCGACCAACGGAAAGACGTGGGAAAACACTTAAAGGGAACCAAGTTCATCAGCACCAAGCTTACATCAATCGTGCAAGCAATGTAGATGCCTGTTTGATCAAAAATATTAGAAGGACCGATATGCTATGGGATCCTGTACAACTCTAAATTTCAGGGTTACCGACTCTCCCTAATAATGCTATTGACCCTACAGGCCAAGAGGTATATTTGCACTTGGCTCACGAAGTGATAAGGAAGAAATCAGGACACTTGCTGACCACTAGTGCAACTGCAAATCAATATATTTATAGATAGACTACGGTTGCTGTCCTGCCGTCTTGTCTGCATGCTACGGAGAAAATGTAAATCTATTTTTGGTCTGTTAGAAGTATGGAGTAGTTAGTTAAAAAAACATGTTCGGTACTTGTTTTATTTTAGACAACGATTGCTTACTTCAACAATCCATCAAAAGCTTAAACGGCTTACATAAATGCGATAGGCTGCGAATTTAGGATCCGAAGTTCGATTTTTCGGGCGAAGTAATAAGCTTACAAAAACTGTTAATGTGATCAAAGAAGTAAAAAGCCGGTTAGCGTTAACTTAACTTTCTATATTCGAAGAAACAAAATTATAATTCTATGCATTTGGTAGGTTGTGAGTTCAGATGCATCCATGGCTACTCAGTGAAGAAACTCTATTTGCTGCCGACGCGAGTCCGTTTGTCCCAAGAAAAATTAGAGCCGTATGAGCGTATCTGCATTTTAGATACGTGTGGCTTTTCTATATAAGATGGCCAACCTTGTTTCCTGCAGAATTCTTGTGCATCTTCGGCTGTTTGGAACTGCAGTGTCATATTAGACAATGGATCTCCAGAACTAGTCCAACCCATCAACGGATTTTCCCAGCGTTCACGATTATCGAATTCGACACACCAAAGCCGCGTCCCATGAGTCCCAGATTGCGTGGCTGATCTAGCGGGGATGAAAATGCGTGCCATACGCGTTGATTGATGCTCTTCGGGAACACCATTTACAAGAGTAACATCGTCTTTAGCAGGCACGGTAATTCTATCATCCTTGGAAAACTCATCGGACTTCTTCATTATATGTTCCGCCTGAAAAAGAGGTTCGGAGAGTTTGATGAACGAAGCAACAGCTCGGTGATGTAGAAGTAGAAGGGAACCACAAAGATACGACACTCGGAGAATCGGTAGAAACAGGTTAGTTAACAGGCTGGAACAGTTTTAAACCTTAAATTAATCGCAAAATTCTCAACATAATACACCGACATCCGGTGACCAATGTGGAAATTTCTCGACGCAGTATTGAAAAATCAACGGCTTTCCTAGACAACATTGGTTGGGGACTGCATTAACTTAGAAAGCTTCAAGATCCTCATAAAAATTACATTCCACTCAAGTCACTTGCAGTGGCCATCCACGTTATATGCACATGTATGAATAAAGCCAACGAAAAACTGGACTTTTTCTACTTTGACAGAAGCTAGAAGATTGGGCGATTCACGTTCTGAGAAAATCTGGGAAAATTAAAACAGGAAAACGCTTATGGCGTGGAGCAAAGTTAGAATTTTGAAAGAAATTACGATTACTGGAACAAAAACGCAGACGTTTACTGTGGTAGCTGAATACTCTTTATTAGTATGGTTCTGCATAGCGCTTCCCCTTCGCGCATTTTACCGTTACAACGCTTACCTATTTAGGTTTTAGCTGTCCTCTCCCAAGTTGATTAAAGTCTAGCTTCAGGCATTCATTCAAATGTTCGTTGTCTCTCGTTATTAATGACCATTACAGTTTATTCAACTTGGAAATAGAGGTCCTACTCTGGGGCCCGACCGGTTAGACCGAAATTCCTTCCAGACAATGCGGACTATAAGAGTCACTAGAAAAGAACGCTTAATTCGTGCCCCTATCGACCTTCAGAATGTTAATACTCTAGCTACCCTAACGAACTACATCACTCCATCAATCTTCTTATACGTAACAGTTTCCAGCGATTATAATTCTGTCATCGCAACTCACCAGAGATTTCATGTTGAATAGAATATCATTTTTGTACACCACCGGCGATCTACAGCCTGGGGGAAAAAACAGACTACCGATCACTTTCTCCAGATTCGACAATCTCTGTCGGTTGTGGTTTCAAGTCAGTGACAGCCGATGAACATCGAGACGAATTTGTTCGTGATTCATGCGTACGTGGGTTGAAGTCCAACCAGATCGGGAAACGATTGTTGCAAGAAAATAAACTTGACCGCTTTGGACCTAGCCAGAGAACTGAAGACTGTCCAGAAACAAGCCATGTGGCATTACATGTATCCGCCCATGTCTTGCTTTTTGTCCACGAACAACCCACCCGTTTCGGATAGGCCAAAAGATCCACATGATAGCGAACATCCCGTGTCGGCAGTTGGCGTTTGCTACTTCTGCGGCTCGAGTCGACACCCTGGAATCAAATGCCCTGAGAAGGAAGCTTTATGCGAAAGGTGCATTTTCAACGGGTCTGCTGAATCTCCAGCGGAGGAAAATCTATACTTTCTCTTTGACATGTTAAGTCATTCGTGGGCTCCATTATTTCTTCTGTCTCTGCTGCAGCTGTCCCAGACTGCCTCTCGAATGTCGTCATCCTTAACAATGTCAACGGAGGTACACTACATTTCCAAAATCGTGGTCGAAAAGCATAACCGATATATTGTCACATCACAAATGACTGAAAGAGTGCGTCTGTACAGTTAGACTGTTTCGTGTATTGGCTAATGCAGCATTCTAATCTATTTCCACCTGTATAGATCCGCTCCCTGTTCCTCTTGCATATTAACTCTTTTTATGGAAAAATGTGGTTCTGGCGAAAAGGCAGCGGTCAGTGAGGCTTGCCTTGCTGTTTAACTTTGAACGAGCTCTACTCGTGGATATATATACAATTCACGAACGTATTAAACTTTCTGTCATGCCTGATTTATGTACAGACGCCTTACTTGGATAGGACTTTCTCAGACTAGATGAAAGCGCTGAAATTCCTTTTTCTAGCTCCAAACCACGGTTTTCCATCTGTAAACTACTCGCAGCCAAAACGGAACCACGATCACTTTTCGTTCACCTTTCTATCCACTTCAGACAAACCGCCATTAACTCACGACGAATCTCTGCAAGATATCAAGTTTATTAAATCTGAGACTGAAACACTATAATCATCCGCCGTTATCGAGTCAATGAAGACAACTTGGAGAGCACAAATCCTTGTTGTAAACACTGAATGTCACGACAAGAGACTACTAACCGATTACAACTAAACGAGAAGATCGCTTCGCGCATTCAGATGTTTACCCACTTACGCGTATAGATGACTTAAACAAAAAATCTCGCGGTATAAAGCGCAAATCACTCTAGAATTGGAAACCGCCTACCATCAAATACCAATAAAAGAATGGGAATATTACACCGCATCCGCATCCGGCGGCAAATTGTATCCGTTTTGCCGCATTCCATTCGGGGTGTTTTTAACTTGTGATCGAAGGTATCATGAAGAACAGTTGCATGACACGTTTGTCTACGCAGGCAACCCGGTTATCTGCGGATAAACGGTTAAAGAGCAAGATAAAGAACTGAAAGGGTCACGAAGAAGTATGGCATTACATTCAACGTGCCAAAGACCATTACTCGCATTGGCGACTCATTATCCTCGGGTTCGAAGCACCGAAGAATGTTATTAGACTCGATTCAGAGGCTAAAACCACCGAAAGAACTGCATTCGCCGCATAACATGAAAACATAGGTACGTTTGTGTACCACTCCCAGTGGATATTACATCTCGGATAAAACCAGCCTCGTACGAAATCAGACCTTCTTTCCGTCGAGAAATGTTTTGATATCATTCGAGAATCAGAAAGTTGGGATGGAGGACTCCGTCTCAGTCATTGTTAAACAGGGGACCACTTCGAAAGTAGAAGCCGATGCATCAGACATCATCATTGCAGTCTTTTTGAACCGGAAGGGCAAACCAGTGGCATTGTTTCCAGGACATTTTATTCAACGGAAAGATGTAATTCGTCAGTTGAAAAAGATGCACATGCTACCATTGAAGCCTTCAAGAAATGAGAGCATTTGCTAGTTGAAACATGATTTAATTAAATGACTGACCAGAGATCAGTATCACGAATATTTGACAACCCCTAAAAGTAAAATAAAAAATGAAAAGACCCAATGCTATCGAACCGAACAATCCGATTTTCATTACGACGTCGTGTATGTCTCCCGGTGCGAAAACTGCATCACTGAAACTTTCACATGGCTTCTGTGGATCCGTCTCCTGTTCATTTTTAAGAGGACTTCACAAATCCCTGTGCCACCCCGGCGTAATCAGGATGTTACATTGTCGGAATTTGTAATCCACCAGTCAGAACAGCAGAAGTAAAATCAGTCGCTTCAAGATGTTCCATGTGCTGAAATCAAAGAATGTTTTTACAACCATGGATTTTAAATGAGCTCTGACTATAGAAACAAAGTTTCACTTAAGATTATTAGCAAGTTCCCCCGTTTCCTATTTGCGTACGCCTATCCAAATACATCTACTACCGATTAATCTCTTTTCTATATTTTGTGTGTCTTATCCTGACCGTGCTTCCCGTTTGTCCGACGAAATGAAAATTTTTATCCACAACTAGAGCACTGTCACTAGTCACCATATCGTACAAATCTTAATGTAATGGACAAATCGAACGTCTGGATGCTACTAATGGGAAGCCTATCAGGTTAGCTTTGCATTTTCGAAATCTAGACGTTCAACAATGGGAAATTGTTCTTTCCGACGCCATCCACTGATTGCGTTCCTTACTTAGCATGGCAATGACCTTTATTCTTCACGAAATGTTCCAACTCAACCGGAAAGCTCCACCATGAAGGTTTATCCCAAATAAGTAGTGAATTCAGATAGCTCTGTTTCGACGAAGCAGGTGGTCACCCAAATTTGACTCGATCATCGAACAAGCTAAGCTTCGAGGATCCTATCCCAGCTATGTCTGTATGCCATTAATGGATAGCCCCGAATAAACTGTTCCACTGATCGTCATCATCATTCATTAGCGTCAAACAGCTAAGCAAACATCACTGGCCGCTGAACGTTCCAGAGGGCTGCATGGATCTACAAAGGAATCAACATCTATACGGAACAGGAAGGGGACCTACACAGGCGGGAAAAGATAAGATGCTGCTGCAGCCAACAAACGGAACACAGTCTGACTACAAACGTACGTTCTCAAATATTCTGATTCGATAAAAAATGACAGCACGATCGCCATTGTTCGCGATTCATTGCCATACACTTAGGCCAGCTAGTTGACAGGTCTTTCGGATCCCAACCACGAAGACGTGAGACACCTACTTTACCTAACTTCGCTGTACATTTTCTCATCCCATGTTGCCAAGTCATCTGTTGGCCTCCACATGGCTTCTTCCATTCCTTTGGAGGAACACAAAATAGGGCACGATATGGTAGACGAGTGTTCGTCATACGAAACACGTGACCCAACCAGCGTAGTCTACTACGTTTCATACGCTG
>LUCM01005905.1:7623-25348 GCA_008360955.1 Fasciolopsis buskii
GACGACCGACGCAGTATAGTATTATTTGCAGACGTGTAACTCATGGGGATTGATGGACGGGTACTGCTAGGGAGTCTAGCTGCTAAGCAGAGGTACGATTAGGGTTCTCAACCAAAGCCTTTGGTTCTGACAAGAACCTGATCGCAAGGCATCGGGGTATAGCTGAAAGGAAGCCCACCTACTTGGACCAATTGTTCTTCTACTCGTTTTTCCGACTGAGCTGCTGACTCAGATCAACCCCCTACTTGGAGGACCAGGAGACTACTTCGTCAGGCCTTTACCCATTGACCTTCCACGCATGATTTGATCTTCGGCTTGAGATTGTCCGTCCTGGATCGTGGAGACACGCAAGCCGTCACACCAGTTCGAGGTACAGTCTCGTTGTGACAGATATACCTGCAGTCGAATCGTTTAGTTTTGTATGAATGTGGTAGATTTAAGAATTTGTTTGCATATTTGTAGATTATTAGTTAAAACTTGAAACACTGCTTTCCTGTCATTCGGTTTTCTTGTTCCCACTGAGGGAAGGAGACGGATCTGTGAATACCACTCTCTCTATGTTTGTCTTTTTTGATAACCTAATGTTGTTCCAAGTCTAATACCACCATGTTGCCATCAGTGTTTTTAAAACGCAGCTCTCATCCCGAATTTCCGAGCGCCGTAGTCAACCCAAGAGGACGACATAACCATTTATTTCTGAAATAGCCAACTTGCTCCCTTTTCTTTTTTCTCTTTATGACCACTTTGCTAGGCATTGCCACACATTAATTCCGGTTTGTTTTTAGTCACCAGAGTTCGTTTTCATGCTGAGCAGCAAAGCGGGTGGATGCGGTTTGAACCTGATCGGTGCGAATCGGCTGGTCATGTTTGATCCAGATTGGAATCCGGCAAACGACGAGCAAGCCATGGCTCGTGTGTGGCGTGACGGACAGAAAAAAGAATGCTTTATTTACCGCCTTATCTCCGTAAGTCACATAAACTAGCATGTCCACGCATTGTCACTAACAAAATCTCGTGTTCCTTTAATCAACCTTCTGTTTCTTTTGCTGCATCTTGGTTATCGGGCTTCCACCTTACTTTGTTGTCTTGTCAGTTCACATGGTGTGGGGTATGTTTGGCGTTAACCTGTCTAACCTTGAGGTTTTCGCTTTTCTCATTTTGGCCATAACTGGAATGCAAAATCATGTATGATAATTCATTTAGACGATTCCGCAGCTTAGTCTTTTGTGGTCAATTGCTGTCTCAGACAGTTTTTGCCCCTGGACCCGATTTTTATCTGCACTCGGAGTTCTGTTATCCGCAAATAACAAAAACCAGTTGCCTTCGATTTCTTTCCGTAAGCCTAAGAGTACCACTTCCACTGTTCCGGTATAGGGTCCATCTTTGAACTACCCTGAATGCTCTCATTTCACGAATCCAATTTTCTGTACTCAATTTCCGCATTAAACCCCATCATTCATAGTTTCTCTTTACACCAGCTGACTTTAAGTTGTATGCGTGGTCGCCTGTCAGTGTACGGGCTACTTGCTAGGTTACCGACACATCTACCGAAGATATGAAGTTATTGAACAGCATTTTTAGTTCGTAAATGTGGTGGAATAAGATACCAAAGGTTTATCAACTGTTCTAGCTTTGCTCACTGACCGCGGGAAGGCTGCCCTTCTGTTTCCTATCCACATCATTTGATATGCTTTTGTCCGGGGTTTATTAGCCTCTGCTTATTGTTTCGAAATCGCTAGTTGTAGTTTGGCGATGTTAGCCCAGGGTAAAATAAGCATATCTCTCTCGTACACCTATGTCACACGAGGCACTCACGTGCCTTCCATTTTGCCATCTCCGGTGTGGTCACAGGCCGTTTTATACCGGATTTAATGGGATATATGGAAAGTCTTCGAACTCGATCCATAGGCACCACTTGTGCGTTAGTGCCATGTGTGCTCCGCCAGATGATCTGCGAAACCATGCCAAAGAATGTCCGAACATTTTACCTAGTAATCGGCTACTCACTCAAACACCACAATCCATTTACATCCCTCACAGTGCGGTTTTTGTAATTTGACGACCGGAACCGGGTAATCCTGTTAACGTGTTTATTGGGACTCGCATCCTACTTTTCTGTTTCATTGAATGTTGGCTGTCATTTGTTTCCTTACATTCTCCCAAAACTACACTTTTCCTCGTTAGACGGGGACGATTGAGGAGAAAATGTTGCAACGACAAGCACACAAGAAGGCCTTGAGCAGTTGCGTCGTAGATCAACAGGAAGAAGTTGAGCGCCACTTTAGCCTCGGAGATCTTCGGGAGCTGTTCTCATTCCATTCGGAGACTGTGTCAGACACACATGATCGGTACGTTTGTTGCTTGCTCATTGCTTCTCTTTTTAATCATTGATGGAAATGCTTCACATGACTTTTCATCTTCAAGGTCGATGTATGTTCATGAACTCGTACTTCTGTGGTATTTTTGAAACCACAGTCACTATTTTGAAATGTGTATTTAATAAAAGTACAGTTTTATCGGTGTGAAGTGACAGTGAGCCTTTCTGAAAGTAATCACCGCTGTTGACCTGTCAGCGAACTACTGTCATGGCGAGTTTACATATGCATTGGGCTTTTAACTACTACGGTTATCTCAGTACATTAACCTAGCGCCGAAAAGTCCGACTTGTAAAAATTTTCGTAGACTAGCGAACTAATTTTCGCGATTATTCCTATCCTCTGTTATTCATTGAGGACCGTTTGACAGTCAGTAATGGTCGGTTAGCCACCACGACCTTCAGCACATTAACCATTCACTACCCAGTCGCTATTTGCACCAACTGGAGAGAGAGGAGGGGAAAACAATAAAGAACGATGAAGGATTCAAACAATATCTTTCAACACCGGATCCGTCTTCGTCTTATTGGAGGGGTATATAGGTGTCTTGTGTACCTTCTTCATCAATTCCAGACTTCGCGGTTTAGTCACAAGACGTCTTAGGTGCAATCGGTCGATCCGACTGAATAATCCCACCTTTACTGTAGTCCCCGCGTACAGACATCCTGGTGCTTGAGCGAACCAAGGATAGCATACTAGCATGCCCTCGTGAATTCATTCCGATCAAGCCTCAATAACTGCAGACGAAAATGTGTCCTGCGTGCAGCGGGGCTCGATTAGTTATTATAATTGGCACGTGTTTGATCCTCGCCCTCGGCTAGCCACTATCGATCTTTCAGTCAAGGACGTTCCGTGTTTCTCCAACTTTGTGCTCCATTCGGCTTCAGCTGATCGACCGGCAACCATACACATGTCCGTCATGCAAATGGTATCATCTTTTGCTGCGACCAAATCTGGTTTGCGGAAATACTTTTTCAACGGAGCAGTTGGTTTCATCAGAATTTCCAGGGCAGTCCTCGAGGTACGAGAGGCCAGCCAACGCACCTCGTGAGTTGCAGTACAACTTTGTGAGATATGACCACCTGATTCCATCGCACGGCTCGTGCGCTCAGCTATTGGTATCTTGCACCCACGCTATCTTCGAGCTTTCGTAGACAGCAGGACCTACGCAACCAAGTTGCCCGAAGATACAATCATGAAGGTACCACACCCAACCAATCCAACCATTGCAGATCTGTGCTGCCCATCAGTGGCTTGTAGAAGAATTTCAGGAGAATTCAGGTCACTACAGTTCCCTGAAAGTCATCGGACGACTTTGCTTCCGAACCAATGTAATACAAGTCACAGTGAAGTGTTCTTTAGATGCTCGTATTACCAAGAGTAGATTGAGTAGCTGGGGAATATACTCATGGAACGTGGGTTCCATTTCGCTAGCTGTCAAACAATTCAAGTTCGGAGCAGTAGACTTCATGTCCTGGAGAACTTGAGACACTTTCACTCGCGGAGGTTGGAACTGGCACCGATCAGTAATATTTTTTGGTCGGTTGGCCGGGTGTGGTCGCTGTTACTCGGCTGATTGGACATGCCCTTCCAACAGACCAAAAGATCCACCAGTTCGATTTTATTCCTTTACGACCCTCGTAAAGACAAGACCGCTGTTGCAGTTTATACTCCACGTCATATAAAGTTTTTGCACCTGCGCATTGTGAGCCCGTCCGATTCTTCCTTTCGTATTTGCGCTTTGACCAGAGTGGAGACGCCTCGTACGTTGCCACATGCGCAGAAACACATTGCGCAAGAGTTCCTCCAGATTAGTGAGAAGAACTTATGTTAGCTGCCCATCGTGCAAACCATTGATGAGCCCTCGGAAATCACATCAGAGGTTGTCATCTGACGCATTAGTAGATAGCCCAGAATTGATTAATTCGATCATAGTTGGAGTCCACTCCACACATCGAACGTAGGCAATAAAATCGTGAATGCTTCGTGGTTAGTATTGGTCACGGGTTCAGTAGCCGGTCGTCCTGGAAGTTGTAACCCTTTTCAAATGGCCTCTCTAGATCGACTCTCGAAGAAGTTGGAAAGGCTAGTCTATAACTCTGATGGTGATGGGTATTAACCAAATAGATCAGCGCTTCGTCCTCACGTACTGATCAATGACCACACTGACTTGTTCAATACGTTTCTCATTGACCTGCTCTACACAAGCGTGTCTGCAATGTTGCCCAAGACCGACAGGAGTGTCAAGCGACCGCCCAAATTTTTTACTCAGAAACTCTCGCCCGATCTACCAGAAGGAAGTTCCTGACACATGGGCCACCACGAATCACTCCACGAGGAATTCGTTGGGCGACGATCGTGCCTGTCATCCGGAGGCACTAGAGTGGTATTTGTATATTCATTATAATTGTGCTCCATTCCGCGGGTAGAAAAAACCAAAGGCTGATCGATGTTGGGCTTATACCTGGTTCAGTCCCTGCCGTAGCCAGGACTTACCCAGCGGTGTCGCGATGTGTTGGCCAGGTGTGTATTTACAGTCCGAAAGTGATTGGTAAAGTTAGAAGCCTTTCCAAATAAGGTAAAACAGAAAAGTGGAAAACCTTCATGAGGCCAAGCTCGGTTAGTGCCTGTCGCCACATAGCACTTAAATGGTTTCATAATAAAAGCGTGCTTTATCCTGCTGCTACTTTGCTCACCAGACTGAAGCACACTGTTCTTTTATTAAACGCTCCAGTCTTGGTGTTTTGAGTTCGTCATAATCGTCTTACTGCTTCGGGCCTCTGACTGGTCAATACGATTCTTCTTTATCAGTCATAAATAACCGAAGTACATAGGCTGGTTGGATGATCGCCTCTAGTCTTTCGAGTCTGTTCTCTTCTCTGCTCTTCAGCTCAGTCGACTCCCCAACTTGATGTGAAACGAAGATCAAACCACTTTTAAGCTTGTCCTCAAACGAATGCGAGGAACCGGTTTCAGGCATGCTGTCAAGCTTCCAGTTGACTAGGGTTTGTCTGTTGTTAATCTATACCCGTTAAGATTTATCACCTTGGCCTAATTTCTGGATGTCGAGCATTTAGTTTTACGGCTGAACGCCCACAGTGGTTCGTGTACTTGCATTCGAAATCTCATCTTTTCTGCTTTGGTGGTAGACGGCTACCGGTTGTCGTCCGGCTCGTTACCAAACCTGACTTGGTTATGGAGCATGGTGCACCTACTTTACTTGTGCGTGAAGTTTGTGAAAAAATAACACTTTCTGCTTATCATGTTCTATTTGTTCATTGTGCTGCGAGGTAGCAACCAAATCTTGGGCACACCATGTGAGCTGCAGTTGGTATACCAAAATCAGCAGTAACGTTAACAAGCTACTTATGAGTAGCCTGAACCCAAACGAAAATGACGTCCACAATTTTAACGCGCCCTTCTGGACAGTCTGTAACGGTCGTGCACTCGCTTTTTTCGAGGTTACAATGCCTTATCCCTATATTTCATTTACAGTTTGATATCTCTTGTAAAATCGATGCGCGGGGGCCGATCCATATTCGTTGGTGTCGGTGCATGACAAACCATGATTTCGTGACCGCACTAGACGCGCATAGCCACTTGTCAGGTAACTACTGCAGCGTGCGCCACTGGGACACTGACTCGAAATTTCATCCTAAACGGCTTCACTTTCCATGGTCATACGCACTAACTGATTATGGGATTGAACTGTTCGATCACATGTAATCCATTGATTACAGTTCTTCCCTCTTAGGTGATTTTTAATCTGGATGTTCATTACTCAAGTTTGCAGGAGTTAACGCCCAACAATATGATTCGAAATTGTTGAAGACGGAAAGGTGCTTACCTCGATAAATTTAGACCGATATTTTACGTTATTATTCGTATTATTACCGGTTTTTTTTATTTAAAATATGTCAAAGTTGTTTCGACGGAACTTTGTGTTAATGCCGGCATGACATCCAATTTATGTGTAACCTTCCTTTTTCGTTGATAAATTGTGTTACCCACATGAAGTACATCACTGAAACCGATCAGTTTACAAAAATTTGCTTCTTTCCCCAGTTTTTTATGACTATCTTCTGATAATGTAACTATATATTCATTTGTTAAAGTATTTTTTGTACTTTTAGAAAACAAATTTAGCAAGCGATGCGTAAATCCATATCTATCAGTCGGACACCTTCCTCGACTTTGGCAAGTCGTATCGAATTTCGCAGTTCATCGCATTCGTCTGTGGAGAAGTTCGAGAGTAATCAAAGAAGGTCATTCAATTAAGCTCTTCCGGAATCTTTCTTCTTTTAGTCCGTTGATATGGGAAAAGTGTTTTATATCGTAATGTTGGTTAGAGGGCCATTTATTCATCTGATTTTTTATTCGTTCCAGTGTGGGATCCTACTACCTATTTTGTCAGTCACAGAGTACAGTGGATGGTTCGACTACCCCTAAAATTTGTTATTCAGTCATCCGCGTTGCACATTCTACAGTTACTGTTAAGGTGTAGTGTTAATCAAATCACTCAATACGGTGAATCCTGGTTGAGGAAACTGCTATCGTGATCACGTGTTTCATCACAGGTAGAAGTTCTGTTAGATCCTGCACTTAGATATTCTGTAACGAGCGACAATGTCGTATTTACAGTACTAATCTTGACCGCGCGGCACTACCGCCGCTTCTCCTATAGTGTGCAGGTAATCACTGGGGTTTAAATCCAAGTTCGAGTCTCGGTGGGTCCTGTAATCGTCCTGCCTACAGCAACCCAGCGCTGTCGGCCCAACGTCAGACGCTCCGATTCCATTACTGGGTCTTCCCCCTGGTTTATTAATAAGTAATCGTCATTCTGTCAGTGGTTTTCATTGGGCTAATACGGTAATATTCACCTTGATGAAGGCGTATTCACAATAATAAAAATAGTCACTGTTATTTCATGCACGATTTCTGAGGAACTCCGCCGTTTAGAAAAAGCCTAATGATTACCACTGCCCTGTTGATAGTGTAAATGTGTCTTAACACGAACGGCTCGATAATCACTAAGAGGAACCCAATTGTCGGGTTTCCTTTTAACCTTTTTCATGCGCAATGCAGTGATTCCAGAAAATGCGAGTGTTCGAATGACTGTCAAACAACGGAAACAAGTACGTGTTTGCGCATGCACGAGCGATATAGACTCGACTTTTCCTGCGGTTTTCTATATCTATCCCAGACGATCCAGTTTGTTCTCTGTGGTACTGGAAATCATGACGCATTTTTCACAGGCCGAAACTATGTCCAATTAATGACGCAAGCATCTTCACTCCTCAAAAACAACGATAGCGGAGCACGCGGCTTCAGAAATGACCTGAACGTAATTGACAAATCAGTAGAGCATTCTGTACTACAAAGAAACCGAAGAAGAAGGCCTCCGTGAATCGTCTGTACCGTTTGTTTTTATACTTGACAGAAGGCTGTGCACAATGAGACTTGGTGGTTCACGCAGAGCAAATGACCGTTGCACCAATAGTCGCAGTATGTTTGTAGTCTCAGCGTACGCGTCAACAGATTGCAGCGCAGATGCAGTTGAACACCCTATCGAATCTGCACAACCTCTTACGCACGGCAGGGTTGGTTAACATCATAATTTTGAAAGGGAACGTGAATGCTAGAGTAGGTCGTCTGTCCTCGTGTGAGGCTCATCTGGGAGGCTCCTTTGATCTTGATTTCTGTCGTTCTGGAAATGGAGAATGGTTGTAGGCTTTGTGCTCAGACCATCAAATGTTTCTCGCTAGCACAAGCTTCAGACATTCCCATCGCCGGTGCGCCACCTGGCATTTAACCTGCTCGGGTCAGCGGTTAACCCAAATCGATGAATCGCCATTAGCCACAGATGACTGGCTGGCTACAAGACTGCCAGTGGCATTGGAGTACTTCTCTTCACTCTAACCACGCGTTAACATGCAATAAGCTGTCCAGGTGCCTTGGTGGGTGCTTAACAAGCTTGGTGCAGCGTCGGTTAGATTGTGACAAGCTATCTTATCCGATTCGTTTATCAATTTTTCGAAGCATGTTGGCTAAAACGCTAGGACTGCCCTCACCTCGGAGTATCAGTGAGAACTGGTCACCTGTCATGAATGCCTGTCTCTTATACACATCTNTGTCTTAACACGAACGGCTCGATAATCACTAAGAGGAACCCAATTGTCGGGTTTCCTTTTAACCTTTTTCATGCGCAATGCAGTGATTCCAGAAAATGCGAGTGTTCGAATGACTGTCAAACAACGGAAACAAGTACGTGTTTGCGCATGCACGAGCGATATAGACTCGACTTTTCCTGCGGTTTTCTATATCTATCCCAGACGATCCAGTTTGTTCTCTGTGGTACTGGAAATCATGACGCATTTTTCACAGGCCGAAACTATGTCCAATTAATGACGCAAGCATCTTCACTCCTCAAAAACAACGATAGCGGAGCACGCGGCTTCAGAAATGACCTGAACGTAATTGACAAATCAGTAGAGCATTCTGTACTACAAAGAAACCGAAGAAGAAGGCCTCCGTGAATCGTCTGTACCGTTTGTTTTTATACTTGACAGAAGGCTGTGCACAATGAGACTTGGTGGTTCACGCAGAGCAAATGACCGTTGCACCAATAGTCGCAGTATGTTTGTAGTCTCAGCGTACGCGTCAACAGATTGCAGCGCAGATGCAGTTGAACACCCTATCGAATCTGCACAACCTCTTACGCACGGCAGGGTTGGTTAACATCATAATTTTGAAAGGGAACGTGAATGCTAGAGTAGGTCGTCTGTCCTCGTGTGAGGCTCATCTGGGAGGCTCCTTTGATCTTGATTTCTGTCGTTCTGGAAATGGAGAATGGTTGTAGGCTTTGTGCTCAGACCATCAAATGTTTCTCGCTAGCACAAGCTTCAGACATTCCCATCGCCGGTGCGCCACCTGGCATTTAACCTGCTCGGGTCAGCGGTTAACCCAAATCGATGAATCGCCATTAGCCACAGATGACTGGCTGGCTACAAGACTGCCAGTGGCATTGGAGTACTTCTCTTCACTCTAACCACGCGTTAACATGCAATAAGCTGTCCAGGTGCCTTGGTGGGTGCTTAACAAGCTTGGTGCAGCGTCGGTTAGATTGTGACAAGCTATCTTATCCGATTCGTTTATCAATTTTTCGAAGCATGTTGGCTAAAACGCTAGGACTGCCCTCACCTCGGAGTATCAGTGAGAACTGGTCACCTGTCATGAATGCTGTGTGTTCTGCTGGCTTAGTGAGTTGTGGCTTGACCCGTCACGTTGTGATGTCTCTGATTTCTGCTGAATCTCTGCGCCTTTTCGATGCATGCCAGTCCATACCAACTGGTGGCGAGACGTGAATTCAATGTAAGGTTGCGTAGGGATCGCGAGATGTGGTGGCTTTAACGAGTTTTGGACATGGAAGATTCTACTGCCATGGGAAATTCCCATAAGCCGTCTCATCTCATCCGAGCTATCTATATGCAAGCATTGAGTATGAACAAAACGATCTGTGAAGCTGATTGTTTGCCTATCCACGACCTGCAGCGCCGTTTTGTCCGGTGAATTGAGCACTTTCCAGTCCAATTTAGTTGGCTCTCAGCTTTAGCGCCTCCCGTAACTATTCCGGCAAGCGTCCGGTGGCCTGTTACAACGGACCCATCAACCGAGGCGGATATCGTCAAGGAGATCCGAGCCTTACAGCATCATAAGGCGGCCGACTCCGATGGGCTTTCCCCAATTCTATTTAAAAATGGATGAATGGCACTGATAAGAAAACTTCACGTTTTATTCTCGAAGATCTAATACTCCGAATATGTCCCCTCCTCCTGAGGGGAGTTGATTGTTGTCCCCATCTTTAAAAATGATTTGCACTGTGTTAGCGCTAACTATAGAAATATTAGCCGAATCCCGACAGCGTCAAAGTTGCGTGCTTCCGTCATTCTCCTTATGTTGTACAGCTTACGTGACTGGCAATCTCGAGATTACCAGGCTTGGTTTCGCGCTGGTCGTGTATGGGTCGATCAAATCTTCACCCTCCAACAGGTGTTAGAGCACCATTTTACATTCCAAAGCTCAACGATCATCGTGTTCTTGGACATTCGCAAAGGCTTTGCTTCTGCTGATAGGTCTGCACTATGACGCTGTTGGTTGAAGAATGGAGTACCTGAGAAGTATGTGTCGACCGTCCAAGAGTTGCGTCGTCATACTTCAGGTCGGGTTAGGGCCGATGTCCAGGTTTCGCCACCCTTCGTCGTTTCCAGTGGAGTACGTCAGGGATGCCTTGTATCCCCATTTCTTTTCAACTTTGTCATAGAGCATGTTCTACAGAGCACTTTTTCTGTTTTTTTGGACGGTGGGGTTGAACTGTTCCTAGGGAACATGGGTTTCGATGATATCGCCTTGCTGAGAGACAATGGACAGGCAATTTAACGCCCGTTGGACTGCTTGGTTATTGTGGTATGGTGTATTGTGTATGTCTGCCCATCTACTTGTCCGTGACCTGTTTTCACGTGTTGTGCGAGGCTGGAAGAATCGATGTGGCGTTCAGACATTGAATTTGGGTGGAGATATTAAGAAGTCAACTTCGGCTTTGGTCTGGGCTGATGCTTCCTGCCTGCGTGGTTGGGTCCCAAATTTTGTGTGCATTTGTTGGTTGAGGACGCTGGGACATATGGCTGAGAACAGAAGTCAATGGCGCGGATATTGTGTTGCCTGTCCGTAGAACTCGTCCTCCTTAAAAATCACTGCAAAGATGCAAGAAAATCACTATAATGTATTTCGTTTTAGTGGGTAAGAGCAAAATGTTTCACATGTTCTTTTCTCTTCGTTTCCACTGCAAATTCAGATGGCTTTGAAAAGATGTTATCTGAATGGAGGAGCTTACTACTTTCTTAACTTTTTATTGCGTAAACCAGAAGTTGTAAACCCTCTGCTCGTGTTTAACAAAACATTACATATGAAGTTGGTTTTAAGACCTGACTTAGGAACAGAAAATATTTATTTATCCACTCATTTATACGGTAAGTCGAATTGGTTCCCCAGAATAATGTAATTCCTTTTCCCCAAAAATCGTTCTTTGTTCGCCTCCATCTGTTGAATCCCTCCTGATTTTCTGTGTATGCATAGGATATTTTCCGAATTAGATTTCGATACAAAAGGTCGTTTCTCCGGGTTTCTGTTCAAATATCGGTTTTCTATACGTTTCCTCTAGCGGCTGTGTACATTTTGCTGCGGTGTAATGCCGGTAAAACTGCGAACACATTCGGAGTGGACTATTTGGCACGGGATGTAAAGAAGCCCATTCCACCTCCCCACGCATTCACACGGTTGATCCGGCTTGGACCTATTCCGATTTTTAATTTTTCCTAGATATACGGAAAATGGAGCGTATTCGTTATTGCTAATTAACATATTCGTGAATGCTTGCATCGCCCGAAGTCCAGTCCTATTTACTTCTCTCTTTCCTTGTCAGCTTCAAATGTCGCCGGTGCGTGAACATGGTTCAAGTAAAACCGCCGCCGGACGATTCTGACTGCAATTGTGATTTCTCCATGTGGAACCACTGTTACGGGAAGAAACATCTACGTGATATTGTGCTCAAATCTGCCTGGGAAACAAATAGTATTTCATTCGTTTTCTGGCACTACTCACACGAAGAACAACGAACCACTGTCTGATTTTCTGTTCGCACAGCTTTCCTACCACAAACCAGCTCTTGCATCAGTTGTCCCGCCTTTCTGGTAATCGGCATCTTTCTAAGTATTTTTATCTCTGGACGGTTCGATCAACCATAAGTTGGCCGCACTATATCTTTCTTTATCTGAATTGTCACACTCCATTAGAAAACCGAAACAGATGTTTGTACGCTTTTATGGTCACTAAAACCGCTTTGCAATTACGGTGGTGCAGCTTCTCAATAATGGGTTGCATCGTAATCGAAAGACCACTAATTCGGTGTCTCATTTGGGACTAGGTCTTTGATTTGTCGCAGGATTTTATTGATTCAAGAAAAATATCATTCATCTCAGAAATCCCAAGAGCTTATGGCGATCATATGGCATCCTCAACCCCCGCATATTGCCGTTCAGTCAACTTGCTATACAAAAGTCAAAGTTAGTCCCGTCCCCATGATGGTTCTAGGTCACTTGGTGATTTCAAAAATTAACTTGAACATATGAGCTCGTAATCGTCATAACATGTTGGATCTGTCTAATTTGGCTCTTCATTTTACTTTATCGGGGGACAATTAGTTTCGTTTAGAATAACCGGGCAAGAAATGCAAGTCTATCTTTATAGTCGTTATTTCGAGAATGTTATGGTTATGTATTCCAGCTAGTTCGATGAAGTTTCTAGTGTAGTGTGGTCAACGCTTTTGAAGCCGCCTGTATGATGGAGGTTACGTTTTCCATAGCCTCTATATCCAAATCCACTGAAAGGCGAACCGACGGCCCTGATCTTGGAACATGAATGGACATAGAATCACCTAAAGTAACGAGCTGGTTAATAACAAGTCGCCAGCTGCCACCAAAGTGGTCGCAGATCTGAGATTCGAACTTCCAATCTTTGAAGCGGACTACGTTTAACTTACTCGGCTGCCGTCTTCCTCGCCATCAACAGCCCTTCATAATCTATGGATCATCCCTGAGGTTAAGATGCTGTCCTGCGTCCTAACCAAGAGTAGGTGATTTTTGATCAGAAGACTCGATTTGGAAGTTAGGAGGGTGAGACAATCAACATTTTGGAGTCAGTCACCGATATTAAAATGTACGCATCTTTTGACCAATGCAGGTCAGTCTATTGCTTTGAAAGTTAAATCCTTTGACCAAAGATTCCAAATGAGGCTCCTCAGTAATGGTCAAGTGAAATGTGTCTGACACCTCTAAAGTCAAAAATTTGAATCCATCGCTAACTTTTATGGTAAACCGCTCTTTGTTGTCGTCCATCTTACTATCACATCTGAATTGTTGGGACTCCTTATGGTTCTCTGCCACCCGGAGTTTCTGGATCTTAGTTTCCTATTCCATTCACTCCACTCAGTAGGCCCTAGAGGCTAGAAGAGCATGCCTCCAGTGTGCAGTTATGGAAGCAACCCTCTAGGTTAGTTTAAGTAGGCGAACACTGTCACATTCACTGACGAACCATGGGTAACGGATGATGTGGAAGATGGGGTTGGATAATGGGTCAACTAGCACGTGTATTAAACCTTACAGTTTTCCGAATTCTTTTCTGCTGTTTTTCTCTCCAGCCGCGATTCCCATAGTATACTATATGTACACAGGTTCGCACTTTGTGTATGCATATAAATAACGAAGTGACATCAAATTTCCTGCATATATATGATCACTTCTCGCATTCAGTTTTGCTCACTTGTTCAGGCTGCATGAGATGCAATCAACTATCTGTTGTGAAATCTTCCCTTTTACGTATGAGGATAATAGCGCTACTTTTCTATACATTTCTGAGGCCGCCATCGACGAAGATGCTGATCTTAGAAACATAATTCCTCCTTCAGTTGTGTATAGCTCATCAAACAACTGTGGGGACGGCAAAAGTCAGCGTCGGTGCACCAATGCAATAGGCTAGCAAACATCTTTAGGGCGCATCGTCGAGACCCGGACCATCGGCGTTTGCTGCTTTCCCGAGATCTGTTCAGGGCCTCGCCGGCGTACTTCGACTGAATTTGCCCCTCAGGTTGTGCGTTTTCTCTACGCTCATCCGGAAACGCTGAGGTTTCTACATCTTGTTATGCAAGTACGATTAATGTTGTGGAGGCTAGATTTGAGTTGGTTCTACGCGACTGAACCCCAGTCAACGTTAGGCTGTGTGCGATTCGTCTAGAGGGTTCACTCAAACTTAAGAACGGTCGCGATGGCAGTCGTTGCCTTTTTTGTCTCCACTCCTATTGCTTACCGCCCGGGTACAGTCAGATGTATTCTACTGGACGATTTTTTTTTGGAAAACTGTCATAGAGACACATTATTGCTGACTGGAGACCTGGACGTCCAAATTGGTCACCTAGGTCCAATCGAATAAACGCTTGGTCACCAATGCAGCGCCAACTCTCAAAGCATGAATGACGGCGATTGGCTGCTCAAACTATGCGCAGACCATTTTCTGTTCTCGAGCACGATCCTTTGACGCGCATTCACGCGGCGACTGCCATCTTCTAGTCAGCATTAGATCCACCTGGATCACATGCTTAGGCTACCTCAGGCATACCTCAGTCAATTAGTTTGCACTGGACCCGACATCTTCACTCTGATCCCACCCTGGTATGTGCTGAGTTGATGGTGCGGTTTACACCAGGTCGAAAATTCGCAACAAGGATGTCATCAAGGCATGCCGCTGTGCCCTACACAGGCCGAACTTAACCGTATGCATAACTTGTTGAAGGATTTCAGATGTTGCCCTTAGGTCGAAAGGAAAGCGCATGTGCTAATGGAGACCCTGATGATTGGTGATCGTAACTAATTGTTATAATTCTGTTTCAGCTTTTCTCTGGAATTGAGTTTCGGTCAAACAGAACCAAGCAACGCAGTGGGAATTATTGAGTAGGGTATAAGTATCCTCCCAAAGGGGAGCATGACAAACAGATTGGAGAGCCTTTTTCAAACCTAGTTAGCCTTCTTTACGATAGTCACTTTGACAACCCGTTTGAAATGATCCCGAGTTGAGCCTCATCAACAGACGTGAGTGTTGATTAGCGCCTCGGCATTTTAGGGCGGAATACGTTCCATGGGCTTCCGCCCAAATTTCGCCCGCGTCAAGAAATAATTAAATTAGAAGCCCAATGCTGTTAGGGTTTCTCGGCAGGCCAGTTATACCGGACGTCCATTTTTTTACCCCTCGGATAGAATGCAGTCCTGCTGAAGTAGGCAAGTGGCAGAAGTCCTAGAACAGTGCGGATCATTCTCGACATGTCACTGACCATCATCAGACTGGTATTTTACAAGAGGGACGCTTGTTCGTTGCAGTCTTAGAGCTTTCCACAAACTTCTTGTGCGGCTAGCCTCAGCTTATTTGATTTACTGCCAACCACCAATTTATGGTCGTTCCTCCATCTCCTAACTGGTGATGCACTTGGTTGCACATACCTCCCCGGATACCTAAGTAACAATTACTGGGCTTTCAAGTTCGCAATGAAAAAGAAACGGGTAAATGATACAGATGAAAGAGATTACTACTCGCATGGGTTTGGGAAATGTTGTTTCTTTTGAAGTGATAACAAGAAAACAAAACCGTCTTAATCCTATATCTGTCCATGGCGTGGACAAACTCGCAACATTAAATGGTGGCCGAATTTTTGACTGGATACCTTAGTTTACCCGGATAACATAGCCCATCACAACTCGCTCGTACTCAAACATCGATTGCTGTCCCTTGAAATCACATAGGCGCCATGACCTCTGGGCAGTCCTGATCGCCTCAAAGCAAACGGGGACCATACCGGTTATACGTAAATGTAGGAAATATGTCTTAACTCCTATCTTTTTCAGAAACATTAGTTAAAAAAGTGTTCTAGACATTCATAACAAATATATTCTGAGTTTGGGTCACGATCTCGAAGCACAATTGTTGCTGCAGGTCGCATGAAGGCCTGCCGACTTGTTCATAAGTTGCGGGGCCGGAAACGTTTGTTGTGCGATGTGGAGGATTGAAGTTTCCAATGCTGGACTTCATTTTAAAAATCACACCAAAAAGACTGCAATATCGTTGGAATAATCCAAACCTAATATTGGCATTTCTGACCTCCTGTTAAGAATGTCACGGAAATCCCCACCTGAGACAAACACTGATAAGTAACGCCCAGAGGGACCTATTGGATTTTCTTTTATACTCACTCGTGCCTATTGGACTTCATTTTTTACATTAACGTAGCTTGAATTCACTGAGACAACAGCCATGCTTGCTATCTATCTTCAAGACAACCTGGGCGATGACATTTGATTTATTTTAATTACGCAGTGACCATAAATATCCTTCAGCTTCAACTCAATTTTCCGTCAAGCAACGCCTAGCCAACCAGTTCAAAATCCAGAAGATAGGTATTTTTATCAATATTCTACGGTGGTGCTAATCTCAAACGTGGGTAGTCAATGTCCAAATGTAAATATCAACAAATTCCCACTCAAAGCTTCGGAGCAGCCAACGAACCTGTCAGAACCACGGTAAGAGCATTGTTGGCGCCAAAGAAGATTTAATCAAACTCATGTATTTGGGTGTTTCTGAGTGCGGGGATAACGTGAGCTAAAGGCAAATCTCAAGTTTTATCCAGATTTGATTAGTTGAACCGAATACAGTTCGAAGGGTCCTCCGTTCTTCTTTGCCATGACTGAAAATGAAGCATACAAAGTTGTAGGTATACTTGACTATCGGGAATAAGCGCAAAACCAGTCGTGTTTCCGGGGCAGTCCAGATTCTAATTATGATTAATACCTGTTCTGACGGCATTCTTTTATTTCTCAGGTTGGCTAAACCCAACTGACAAAGAATTATCAGTGCATATCCACCGCACCCGAACTGGAACGCGAACCCCGGACGAACGATTCTGAGTCGAACGCCCTAGCCATTTCGCTACCGGGCAGGCTCTGAACGGTTTGTTCAACTTCATCACACGATAATATTGCACATATCCGTCACTGATTTGCACGGTTACTGTCCGCTAGCTCACACCGATCGACTCCTACTCATAGATCACTTCTGTGCAGGTAGCCCAACTACGACAAAAGGCTTTGGATATGACCTACAGAGCTTGATTACTTGGTACATGTTAGTAGTAGGAGATTGAATGTTTTCATGAAATAATTCACCTTGTGATATCATCGCTCAACTCACCATAAACCAGTTCGGGCGCGGTAGATATGCACTGCTCATGATTCCTAACAAGGATGAAACAGCTGTGCAGTGCTTCCACGATTTCTTCAGTAGGGGTCGATCGCCGTGAGCTAACGGACAGTAACCGTGCAAATCAGTGACGGATATGTGCAATATTATCATGTGGTGAAGTTGAACAAACCGTTCAGAGCCTGCCCGGTAGCGTAATGGCTAAGGCGTTCGACTCAGAATCGTTCGTCCTTGTTCGGGTTCGGATTGGCGTCCCAGTTCGGGCGCGGTCCATATGCACTGCTCATGATTCCTAACAACGATAAAACAGCTGTACAGTGCTTCGATGGTTTCTTTATGCTCAGTTGAACGATCATATCACATGGTGAATTATTTCATGAAAACATTCAATCTCCTACTACTAACATGTACCAAGTAATCAAGCTCTGTAGGTCATATCCAAAGCCTTTTGTCGTAGTTGGGCTACCTGCACAGAAGTGATCTATGAGTAGGGGTCGATC
>LUCM01005907.1:0-18149 GCA_008360955.1 Fasciolopsis buskii
TTACTATTTTCATGTGCCGATTATCGGGGTGAGCTCCTCGCATGATGTCACGGAAATTTTTGCTTGTTTCTCGGTCACATTTTTTCCTTTCATTGTCCATACATGATGATGTTGATTTTTTTTTCTCGTTCTTGACCACTCAGCAGTCCCCTAGTGAGGTAACGTTTTCACGTGATTCACTTGAGTACTCGTTTTCTCAAGTACTATTCTTGATGATTATGTTGATTATTAGGATCTCTATTCAATTCTATGAAATTTTCTGGTGAACGTCCTTGATTAATCTTTCTGGGACTTGTGTATTTCACGTTATCATGCCATGAGCAGTGTCTAAATTTTGGCTTCTTTGACCGTGTCTGTTTTCTTCAGGAATTTCATAAGATAAACCGAACGTTTAACAGTCCTCCCATTGAAGAAGTAATCTCGACCTGCAGCATCCTAAACGTAATTTTTTGAGTCTGCATTCAAAAACAATTCACGGGCAATATGCTAGCCAGGAGGAAACCTAATGCTTGTCCGGGTCAGGGATTGAAGTTTGGAGTACCTATGCGAATCGTCGGACGAAGGACCAATTAGGCATGCTTGCTTGCGCATGCAAACCAACTGATCGCGACACACCACATCACATTTAAAACAGTTGATTTTACGGAATATGTATTTTAGTCTAGTTTTTATTTTGTCTAATCGACTTATGCTCATTGAATTAGTTAGTTTATTAAAAGTCACACTGACGACTGTTCGAGGATTTGCTTTTTAGAGTTCTCATAAATAACCGAATTCGTGCAGCAGTAATCAAATGAGAATTTCTTACATTAAGTGGCACCTGCCTCTCCGAAATAACGACAACTCAAATGTCTCGATAGTATTCACAAACTGACCTTGCTGACTAAAACATACAATCCCGAAGTAAGCGAGCTACTTGGCGCAAATCAGGACGGTTGAATCCAGCGCTCAACCGGCCTCGTAAATGCACGCCCCGGGGATCACGGTAACTGCACTTATAAGCCTGCTTTTGCAACTGTCAAATATACTCTCGTACAGATAGTTTCGGCTCTCGCGTGACACAGTTCGGTTCACTCTCTCGGGAGCCTCAAAATTACGAGGTAAAATAGACCGTCTTGTCTGCCGCTTCATGAAATTAAAAGGCCTAGAAGTAGAAGTTTTGTGGAAATCGAAGTTTTCAAATAAAGTATATGCTAGTAAATGTTAGAATATTAGCGGTTTCATCTCATCATTCAGTTTAACTTTCGAATCCCTCAATATAATCCTTCAGTTTTCCAGTATTAGACTGAATTTTCAGCGGTTCTAAATAAGAGTGTTCCAAGGTGGGTAAAGCAAAAATTATTTCTTACGCCTCTACGTTCGTTGTAGTTGTCCGTAATAGCAGTGAGTTTGCAACTTTCCTAATTCACGAATCCATAATGTCTCCCAGATTTAGGAATCGCGATCAGAACATAACACTGAATCGGATGCAGCAATACAAACTGTACCCAGCCGAAACTTCCTGTAAAAAGCATTTTTTTAATGCAGTCAAACAATCATATTCAGAAATTTTTGGAATCACTGCACTAGATTTGTCTTCTCAACTATGCTTTTCTCCCTTTGTTACCCGAGTAAATTTCTACTTTTATTTAAGCCTTAAAATTGTTCCCAGGTTGCAAATAGCAACTTACCCAAATGTTTTCCCGAATGCATTCATGAACACAGGGTCTTTAAACCCAGCGTTTGTGAGGCACATGCAGAGGAATATTCCGGGAGTGCAAAATTCGCTTACTTATGTAGCATTTAAAAGTCGACCGCTTTAGCGGGAACTGAGCTGACGCCCTTGCATTTCTCAACAGGTCTCAGTTGCGACTCAAACGCCAGTTCTTTATATTCATGGTACGTAAAAAGCTTTCCATTTTCACGCTGACAGAATTGCCAATAACCAAACATTCAGAGGCAGTGCATCTTGCAGCTGACCAGGATATGAGTAAAATATCAGCATAGGACCTTCGCAATTTTCTAGGATGACATTTAGCCCCACAAACCTCAACTTCATCTACTGACGACTTATCTTGAATGGCAAATTTTCGCCTTCGATATCGAATGATCCAAGATTTGATCATGTCTAGAGAACAGCTTCGTAAATAGACACTAAGTGCGAATTTTCGATTTTCGGGTTTTACCAAACTAAGTATATCTTGGTTTGCAGGTTTCACAGAAATCACTTTGTCGTTGTCCGAATCTGCGTCAACGCATTTGCCTGCACTGCCCTTTTTAAGCAATGTAGATGAAGACTGAGTAAAGAAGTATTAACGTCCTCAGCTTTACAAAGTCGATATTGGTTTTAGTGAAAAGTCTTTGTTTTGATGCTTTCTGGCATGATGCACCAGAAGGACCCTTAGACTTGCAAATGTAAATGCTTTCAAAATAATTCAGTTGATCGTTTGCTTTCGTCTACCTGCAACGACCCTTTATGTGCATTGTACTGGTATGTTCTCACACGTTTTATGAATTATCAGACACAGTGAATTGACTTGCCGTTATCTAGACCCAAACAGTCGTTTGCTTCATGTTCTATTTTCACTTCTCTATTTTAGAGTTCAATATAATTGCCCCAATTTCGGCTGTCAGATAATTTGACTAACCAATCGCATGTCCCTTTCTTCAAGTCGAAAATTAAATTAGACTTACTCAATAGTCTGTATTTCACCAGTGTAACCATATTTCTTCTGTGATTGTCAGCCAACGCGGGCAGCGTTCTCATACAAGTTGTCATGAAAGAACTACCTGGAGTGTAGACAAAATATAGACCCGTTTGTTTATCTTGGAGTTGATGTTCGTTTGGATGAATTAAATCAAGTAAAAATTTCAAAACCTGAACTGGATACGGCAGTATCATCGTAAGAAACTACTGAATGTATCTGAAATCTGAGTACTGCCGGTACTTCTTTTCAATATCAGCTAGAAATAAATTGCATATTGAAAACTTTTGTGTGTAACGTGACAATAACATGTCTAATGTTAATGTAACAATATCAGTAATAACAAAGTATGTCAAACGATTGCTTGCAGCTAGTGACTGGGTTGTTGAATGACTGCCCATCGAGCATTCACGCGCAAAACTTAGTCAGCTGATCAGCCATACACTTTGGAACTGCCGGACTTGCGTTCTGATGCTATTAGAGGTGATCTTCATTAGGCCATGATTTCTGAGTAAGAAACCTTTACCTGAAATGTTTGCGTGTCATTCCTGCTCCACCCAGCTATTTTGTGACAAATCAGAATTACTGAGTGGACAGATTCACTTATAATCCTAAATGAAAGATGCCGAAGTCCAAAAGCTTTGAATAAGTCACGGAAAATATCCTATTTTCTCCATGGGATTGTCATCAAGCGAGTTGACCATTCTCCACAGTACAGGTGAATATCTCTATTTTCTTATTTGGTGCCCATATCAATATCCCACACCACAGGAAGGGCAAACTTTCTTGTAGGTAGTCGAATAAGGAAGAGACTATAGGCTGGAAAATGCCGCCTAAGAGCTTCGCGTTCGTTATACAAGAAACCATCCACCTGGTCAGCTTCAGTCATCAATAGCACTAGCGCTGGGATGCTCCGAAGATACGTTGGATCATCAAGCCTGATTCATTCGGTCCGTGAATCGTAAATGTGGGCTAATGTTTGGGACACGTGCGTTAGTGCTAGGCTACTCGTATGTTCATCAACTATGTATTGTCTGTTTCATTTCTATATTTTAAATATCATAGGTGATCGCATCGTTTTTGCTTGATACATGATCATTTTACCTAGGAAGTGCCATCATTGTGTTCTGCAGATGCGACCTCAAAACAGACGACCCCGCGCAGTAAATCCGTGTTCGTCACTAGCATTACAAAAGCACGATGCGGAAAAGGACAACTTAACTAACTGTGAACTGCCCCAGAAGATTCCACCTCTTGCCGAGATAAAAGATTCTGTCAAACTTCGTCCGAATCGAGTGCCTAGACCAACTCAGTAGGCGTTGAAATTAAATATCTCAAAATTGACCAAGACTTCATTTGGTTTTCAGATCGAGCGCAAATGTTTTCAGCAAAATATTTGTTCAAAACGACCTGGACACGGTCTCGCGAGCCGATTTAGCTTCTGTGAATTTGAAATTCGCTAAAATTTAGTGTAGTCCCCATATTGGTGATGAATCACCAACTGCAATCATATTCATAGTTGTATACATTTCTGATGCAGAACGGGCAACCACATTTGAGATGTACAAAACTGAACACTGTGATATTTTAGTGTATTACTGTCACTGACTAGTGCTTTGACCCAGTGTGACTGAAATACACGATGAAGGCGGGTAAGAAATAATTGGTTCAAGTTCACATTAGAGACAAATTAGTTCTGTGAGGATTACTGTATTAGGTTTCAGAAGAAAGCTAATCTTGTCTCGAATTTCAAACTAAAATTTAGTTCCTACATGTTTTTGTTAACTCTAAAAATCGTTAGAGTATACTTTGACAGTGAAAAATATCGTTACTTGAAGTACTGTGTTTTAGGCACCAATTAAAAAGATGTACCTAATTATTTGTTGCTTCCTTTGTACTTCCTTGTGAGACCACGCAGGTAAAACCCAGTCTGCAAGTACTAAACTGCTTATTGAAATGTGTTATAATAGTGTTTTCTAACGTGATAGCAGTTTTGTGGGGGGAAGTTCAACCGTGATGCTCCATAGAGACCTAAATTTTATGCAATTCTGAAAATTGCCTTAGTGCAAGCGGGGTTGCGGGATTGAACGAAAGGCTCTAATCGGTTGTATGGATTGAGCTGCTTGTTTGTGAACGAGGTTTTCCAGGCAGTGTGGCTTGCGCCAAGGAATCCAATTTCCCGTATTCACTAGACGATTTTTCAATACCGCACTCCTTTTGGTTTACCAGTTGTTTACGAGTGCTGCTCTGATCCGACAGATTTTGTATTGTCATTGAATAAATCAAATTTCGACCACTTTGCTAGTCCGTGTGACTTTAGTTAGCCTTGACTATCAACCGTATGTGAATTGGCAAAACAGTGAAACTATCGCTTTATGCAAGCATACCAAGAATTTCTGGTGAATATTTTGCCCAGCTGCCAATAACGCCGAACGGACGCGGAATATTGTTTCGGTATTGGTGGAAACCACCACGCGTTTACATCCAACAAATACGTTGCAGTGTCAGAACATTGGATGATTTAGACCGACCAGAATATCCTGGCTTTCTAATATCAAACCAAAAAATAACGTTATTTGGAAGTAATATCGCATTTGAGTGACGGAATAATGGCGTTTCCAGAAAGGCATAAAGGATTTCACCGCTGTTGCCACTAGCCCTGAATGCGTACTTGGTACTTCTTGTTTAACTTACAGTTTGATACAAAAGCAAGCAATGTATTGTTCAAATTTGGTCTGGAAAAAATAAGAAAACTGGATACGTACATATGATGAATGGCAATAACCGCGTACTTATGTTCAAATTTTTCCGTCCTCTCTACACGACACTAGGTAAAACAAAAATAAAAATGTAAGGTCACGTGCCTTCCTTCTGAAGGTTGTCCTCGATCGACAAACGACAACCGTACGTAGCAGCTTGCCAGCAAAATGTTGAGCCGGCCAAAACAATCGGAGGTTAATTTCAAAATAAGGTTGTAGGGTTTTGTAAGGCTGCCACTGACTGTGCCTTCTTAGAGATTGAGGCATAGAATAATGTGTGTTGGGTGAAATTTGCTCAGTACATTTACCGTGGCTCAGCATTTACATCGGATGATGTGGAACGTTTGATGTTCTCAAGAGTGTCCGTGCTACACGGAGCGAACTTTGAGAACTTCAGATGCCGATGGGGACTGAGGCGAAAACGTATACTGAAGTAGTCACGAGTCATTCTGGAGCGAAAACACGTTGAAACATCACGTACTTTGCAGTGACGTTTTTGTTTATTCCAGTCATATACTAGTCTCGTTGGGAGTCTTAATTACTGAGCAGTACAAGATAATGGAAGAAACCAAATAGCTATTATTTGGAAAAATACTGAAGTATTAAGCAGTCAGATAGATACAGGTAAATATGCAAGAAAAGCGCCATACCCACACTTCGCTCTGTTTTAAGAACGGCAAACAAACAAAACAACTAGGGATGAAATTCCATCCCTCGGTATCAGAAGGCATTTATTGTTGACTAAACTGATTACCTTTATCAGGGATTGCAAAAATATATGGAAAAGTTGCAGAACGGATTGCTTTGCATTGGGCACGGCAAAATGGTAAATGAATGGCCTAAAACTTTTACTTTTTACTTTGAATATGACTCGCTAAGTTCCAGCGTAGTTATTTGTGTAATTCAGATGTAATTGGTTGACGAAATGAAGAAATGATGCTTTGAGAACACTGGGTATCAAAGGATAAAGAAGGCGAGCAACGACTGAATGCACTATGTAGGTGGACAGTGTCTGCGAATGAAATTTGAGCATGTTCTTCTGTTTAAACACATCTAATTTTACTCATGCCTTTCAAGAAATCTGTTGACCTTAATAAAATCTAGACATATTTTTTTCTGATTTGATGAACCAGAATAAATGTTCTAATTTGGTCTCATTGCCACAATGCCAGCAAATTTTGTTCACCAATGAGACTTCCAGGCAATGGCGTTAATATCCTACCACGCTAAAGCAAAAATACAATTTCTGGACAACTTTTTCAAACCACAACGTCAATCAGAAATGACAGGTTGATGAACTGAGGTTCAATAACAGAAAAACGGGCCATGACTGCTCCATGTGATATCGTTCATGGAGAAAAATGATCGATTGAAAAAAGCGTGGTGTTTTCTTCGAGTAAGTTAAGTTTATCTGGAACGCAAAATAAACTTGAATCGACAAATATCGAACTGTGCTCGCTGAGGCAAACGTTTGGAACCAAAATGGGACAGGAATTTTGATGATTATATGGAAACTAACATTATGTTACTGGAATTGAGTTAGTTGTGCAAGTGCACGTGGTCACAGTCTCCGACAACTGGGTGCAATCCATCACCAGAATTTAGGGTGATAGCTAGCCAAAACTCATACAGTAACTCAGTGTATGACAACCAGCTGTAAGGAGTAGTGTAAACGTTAGCAGTGACAGGATAAATACTATCGTTTAGAAATTAGTGCCCGTGTGACAATAAGAGATAACCATTTTGATTCTGCACACCACAGGATGACATATTTATCACCGGAATCGCTTGATCGTTAGACATCGGTCAATGTTTTGGTCTCAACACTCGAATCGAGCACACATTGTCTGGGCAGAACAAACTCTAGGTTATCAGCACCAATAAAGATAATGTCTTGTTGCTAATGTAGGCTACCAAATAAGTCATAAGTTTTGGTATCACTCAGAAAGAGATGATGTCAACGGTTTCTACCAAAATCTCTAATTTGGTCTTGACAGCCCGTTAGTATTCAGCCCACAGAAGAAAGATGGATTCCAATAGATAGCCCATAACGTAGACGTGTCGGATACGCAAGTTATCGTATGTAGTGAACCATAAACATTCTCTCCGGTTTCCGTTATCTTTGTTACTCATTATTTTTGTCCCTCAATATTATTCCGATAGCACATGAATTGCATTTGAGTTTCTTGCAAGAGGTATATCCATGTACATCACGGCCGATGCCAACTTTGCGGGATGAAGCATTTGCAATCTAAACATCAATTTCAATGAACACATGGCCATGAAATCCATCGGCCTGAACTATAAAACATCAGTGTTTGAAAGCGCTGAAAAGGTCGAAATGTTATCGTCGGATATAACCACTTCTTGAGATCAGCTTAAGCAAGGAAGCATCCAAAATCAGAAACCTTCAGTACAAAGCCCATGGCTAGAAAAAACAAACAGAACCGCGACAGCCTGTGGCATTCTTGCAGTCCAATTGTTTTTTTTCTTCCTTAAGATACCTCAGACCTGTGAACTCTGAATGTCCCGTTTACTGCTTTTCTCTTCTGGGGAGTACTGGACAAAATCAGGCCAAGATTTTGCAAGCTAAACAAGTGGACAAACTGAAAAATTGCAGAGCGCGTTCGCCCGATAAATTTACGTAAGTTAAAATTAACTCCCGTTCACTCAGATCATAGTACGGAAACGGCCTTCATTTCGTTCCTTCATTTCAATCCGGTATTTCCCTTCCAACGATAGAGTTTGTTTGTTGTTTTGTTCATAATTACGTTCAGAAACTAATCTAGTTTGCACAACCCGCCCGACCACATGTCTCCGTCTGTTTTGTCCAAAGTCTGATATTCCTTTGCTCTTGTTGTTTTTAAAGCTAAGCGTTTGCCAAATTTCGCTTGAATGGAAGCAGACTGGCAATAGCCAATCTTTTCTTTTCAGTATCTACTAACTTGATCGCCGGAAACTGCTGATCGAAATACCAGCGTTTCCGGGCCGACCAAATACCACGACGTATAGCAAAATGGGGTTCAACGTGCAGGGCCTTTGAAGTTGACCATATGAGAGGGGTAGAACACCGATTTCCATATCTGTGCAGAGTTCTCAAGTATTATATGGATCGGAACAAGTTCGAGGTCGTCGATTTTGTTGCAGAAAACTAAGAAGAGCGTGATGTACAATTGTGCAAATTGTGCGCTTCGTTCAATATTTGAAGTTAATTTGGAATAAATCCTATTGCGTGACATCAAAAAACCAAATGGCGCTTCGAGTAATCATTCGAAAATCTCGCAATAGAGCATGTGACATTTGAGTGCCGAAAGACCGGGTCTTTATTAGTATAACCACTAAAATTTCAGCTTTATTATGAAGAACCAATGAAGTGGTTGGAATATAACCCTAAGGAGAACAAAATTCCAGAAGTCATCATGCTGCAACAGATCGATGAACTCATTCAACTTAGTGGATTCGGTTCATGCCCGATTAATTTTGTAACCTTTGTCCTTATTCGGGGAGGTGGCATTAGCCATTGCATAAATAGCAGCAGCGAAAAAACGACGGCTATGAGCTACGAATATTGGGTGTTAGTGGAACTATTTGAAACTTCATAAGAATTGTTGCTGAACTTCATTCTACGATATTGTTTTGCCTTTAAAAAGCGAACTATAAACGCCTAGCTGAACTGGATGCACCTGCGGTGTGGCTTTCAACATTTCTGGTCACATAGCAGACTGCTTCAATGTCAGATTCTTTTGATGGCTTTCCGTGCACGACATTTACTTTGTTATAACACTGCTTGGAATATCCATGCTTTCTGAAAGTCTGATTACTGACTAGACTCAGTTCAGCCTTGTTAGCATAAAGGGTACCTCCAGACAACTGTGACTGCAGTGTTTTGAAATTTTATACACGTGTGTTTAGTAATAATAACTGGTGCTACGGTACACATTATTAGAAGTGAGACGCTTGTGTTCATCGTTCTCAATGATCATTTCCATCCTTTACAGGATCTTTCCAGGTGTCACTCGGCTGTTAGAACTGGATCATTTTTAGTCATTTTTCATCTAGAATCAAATTCTATAAAAACTCGCGTTATATGTCGGTGAAGCACCGGTGATCAAAGTTCTGGTTAATGTCGATCTGCAGACTAACAACCTGCAAACGCATTATATTACTGTTGCACCTTGTCTATCGTCAGGTAATTTTATTAACGTTGAAATGCAAGTTCATACCTGCTAACGTATGAGAGAACAGTGTAATACAATGAATAGAATACAATGAACATTTCCCTTCTGACAGCCAGGAACATTTCGGCTCTCGGATTTCCATAACTGAAGGTTTGATGCTTTAGATGGAAAACGTTCTCATTTTCCGTCAGCTAAAATGTATCACTTTATCCTTTTGCAGGAAAATTTGTCATCCGCTTTAAACAATATTTTATCATGCAAGGACCGGTATTCTTTGCCAGCTGAGGAGGAGAAATTAGTGTTATATGCATAGCCATTGAGTTCAGCTGTAGCGATTAATTGCACCGGTTAAAACTAAACTGAAACACTTAAGCCAGATAACAAATAGTCGGGCAAACTCTAAATGCGACAAGCAACAGAAAACTGGATACCATCTGCTTCATGATTTTCTAATCCACAGTTGTGGGGTAAAGTGCTGGAAACTGTTCGACCCGGAAGCACTGACCTTACTTGAAAAACTATTACTGGTACCTTTTCTCAGTGATTCTAAAAATGGGCCATTAGTAGTTGAGACGCAAGTGACCGAAACGGGGCCAATCGGAAATAGTCTGTTTGTGGGCCGGTGGTAACCACCTGACCAACTCAATGTCTCTCGGACTTCAATATCACTGATTTTATTCCTTCTACTGGTAGTCAAATTTCGCATTGAATATAATCTCAGTAACCGCTGAAAAACGAAACTGAAGGTGCAATTAACATTGCTACTACCCCGTGAATTACGGTGCACCATCTTCCACAACCAATCAGATCATACGATGCACGATGAATGCTGTTCAATCTTTTGTGCCTATTGTATCTGAATATTCTTGCCCGGGCTTCGGTTTTCAATCAACAAGACATATTTATTTGAACGTGGAATTAGGACGGAATTTAAGAGGCGTTCTGAAAAATCTTTGACAGATATGCAGGATGAGTTAGAAGCCAAAGTTTTCTACTGCCTCATGGCTACCTCGATTTTTAGCATCCCTTTCGTTACGTCCGAGGTCCTGTAAGGTTCTCGATTTTGACCACCGATGAAACAGTTGCAAATAGTCTATGTTTATCAGACTACAACTGGAAACAATTAATGGTCAAGTTGATGGACTTGATACTTCAAAATGTCACTATATTGTTTATGTCGTTTCACTGCCTACCTAGAACAAACAATGTACACTTCAGTTTGCTAAGTAAAAGGAATGTTGGATTTGAAGCGAAATTTGAACATTTCCCAACGAGGTGAACATTTTCACTTGGCACTGAACACGTTTTCTCGAATATCAGATTAGTGCACCAAAATTGTTTTTCCTTGCTCCCGGCTGGATGAGTTGTATAATAAACAGAAAAAAGAATAAAAAAAGAAAAGTAATTGGCAGAGCAATTGAAATCAGGCAAATTCAAACAAATCGTGTCAAACTTCAATTTTGCCAATGGATTGAAGCATCAAGATGTTCCAGATTATCTACCCAACAATGTATACAACTGGTCTTAGCTTTTGGCTGAAAAAAGTGATTAACTCCGAGACGGTCGACTCCCTTTCAACAGCAGATAATTCTAAAGCAGTAAGAAACTGCGAACCAGGGCAGTTTGACAGCAGTAGCTCCATCATGAATGAAATGAATTTGGTGACATCGGGAGAATGGGAGACTTAGACAAGCAGCTAAACGGCAGGTTTTGCTCAAAGATTTCTCAGGGTGCAGGACACCAGGCCAGATGTTTTTTGCTGTTGTCAGGTTTTTTGGTTAGGTGAAGTTAACATGGTTGATTAGAACATCTCTCCGGTATGTTAGATTTTGATTTTGCGAAATATCTTGCAAGCGTGCGAAAAAACACGGGAATGACCCTCGTCCGTCGTACTGCAATCAGCCAAGACGGCTTTCCCGTAAACCGTTTGCTACATACCGACTGGTATTGTTCCTGTATCCGGCTCCATGTGTTGCCACTTCAAATGATCAATGGAAATCGAATGTTTTGAATTAACTGTACATCAATGCAGATGACACCAAAAAGTTACCTCTAAGCTATTCTTCATGCAAACTTCCGCTGTCGGTCATACTCAAGTAAAAATGCAATAACTAACTCTAGTTACAAACGATGTCCTCCAGAGGCGAAAGTGATTTTCTCGAAAATACTGTTCACTCAACCTAACAAAGTACCTCTTGTCTACTGCGATGTACATTGTTTCCAACGTTATTTTGAATTCACTTGAAAGCACTCAACCCAGCTTGGACTTTGCATTTCGCCTTTATCAAGCCATCCTAAAAGTTTGTTTTAACTGATTCCGTCTCTCGAGTTACTAAAGAGTATTGACTTAATGAGTTCGGATTTGTATGTGGAACACGCCTTCTTGTTGTCTATTTTATTGACCAACTACCATTCACATAAGTTCGTTCTTGTGTATTTCCGTGAAATCACTGATCTGCTTTCCTCTTCTGTTCATTAACTACTAAAAACAGACTCACATGCACTAAATTCACGATCATTTCCATCCTTCTATGGTCCCGAAAGTCACTCGCGCGTTTATATTGACGCCAATTTTGTCAATTGTTTGCATTGGCTTCGTTTTGTCCCCCTCCACACACACAAACACGCGCGCGCAAAAACGCACACACGCACCTCGGCCCCCAGTTTAATGTGCAGTATTTCGCACTCGTGTCTTCACCACAAGTGAAGGCAATCCATGCCCAGCATAAATACTGTTATTTGAATGAGTCTCCTATCATGTGGGGATTGCCTCATCTGCTAAGATAAGCTAAATACCATCTTCATTGGGTTCACCTCATTCCGGGTGATCACAATTTTCTATACAGCCTACTTTTATTGGTGGATCTTTAAGTGGTTCCAGGCACTCGGTGCTTTAATAAACTTTGATAAACCTTTAATAAACTAAGACAAAAGGTAGTCGAACGCCTTAGCCATTGCGCTACCGAGCAGGCTGTGAACGGTTTGTTGAACTTCACCACATGATGTTGCACAAATCCGTCACTGATTTGCACGGTTACTGTCCGTTAGCTCACAGCGATCGACCCCTACTGATAGATGACTTCTCTGCGTCCCAGTTCGGGCGCGGTGGATATGCACTGCTCATGATTCCTAACAAGGATAAAACAGCTGTACAGTGCTTCCATGGTTTCTTTATGGTGAGTTGAGCGATGATATCACATGGTGAATTATTTCATGTAAACATTCAATCTCCTACTACTAAAAATGTAACAAAAGGTAGTGTTTCGAAATCCCCTCAGTTCCTTCTACACCGTAGTTTGTTTGCCCATATTTGGATATATGTGGATATCCGCTTTCGCTTGGTTTATTTCTTGTACACGCGGCAAAGTCAGCTTACGTACTTCGATCTCGGATTCGAGATTTTGTTTAATTTTGAATAACCCAACTAGTGGACCACTACCAGCAGCATAGTATGTCAGTACACATTAGACCGTTAATTACTTTTGGTAAACGCGCTTTTAATGAAGACCTTCAGTATTGTTTATTATATCCATATCTTCTTAATGAAGCTTCAAGCAGAAACAATAAGCGTAACTTTGCTCGAGGTACCGGGGGAGGGAACCAGTATTCCATGCATTGTCAACATCTACTCTGCCTACATCAATTCTCGTTTAATCTCGATTTTCTTGGTAATTACTCCCATACACTTGACATGAGGGAAATAAATGTAAACCACAGGTCGACCCAGTACTGAGACAATGAGATTAATTTTTAAGCAACGTGGCGCAAGACAGTCGATCTCTCGCTGGCTGTCGGCAACTGCCTCGCACTGGTTCCATTCAGACGTTGTTTTTGGTGGTTTCGACATCGATGAGCATATAACGGTGACGAATTCCTCAGTTACAATGAGTAAAGAAAGTCATACTGTTTGTGGAATTCGGTTAGGTCAGTTTGATTTTTAGATCGCAGACTCGAATCACAAGATCTATAGTATTGGATGGCAATTTGTCTGTACAAACCACTGAGTTGTTATCACGTCGGATCAACGTAAACAGTCAGTCATTGGGCGATCACCCCAATAGGAATATTCAAATATATGAAAGGGAAACAATGAGGCATTAGAAAGAATACAGTCTCCTAAGCTTGTATTTCTCCTTGTTCGAGAGCATGCTTGATTAGCAAAGAATACTAGGAACTACATGAGCACCGCAAAGGCTTTGAGGTTTTCATTGCAAAAACTTAGGGTGCATAAAATTATACTTCGTGAAATCAGGTTATATGAGCTTCTGTAAGTCTTGATTGAATGTTTTACCATGTGAATCTGCACCTGTGAACTAATAATTTTGTATTTTGTTTTCTATAGCGATGTTGCTTGAAAAAGGCGTCTGATGCATCGAAAACAAGGTTCATATCCCAAGGATCAAAGTCCTGTTGGTAACCCATTCGTATTTAGCCACGGAATTACGATCTGACCAATCGCTAGATCGCTAATTTTGCCTGCAAACTGCAATGCAAAAGGAACAGTATTTCATCTTCTAGTATGCATCATCTAAATAATTATCGGCAATTCAATTAAGTTTGTATGAAAGGTGGGAATGTTTGAGCATCTCTCGATTTTGAATCGGCAAATGGTATCCCATTCAGTGTTTCTTGTTCACTATAGCCAAAAAATGCAGAAACATTCGAAAACGCTCGGTCTTTGGACAACTATAGAATGATACTCAAAATGAGAAACTTTGAAATGACTCTGTATTCGGATACATTTATACTGTGATTCAATGCTTGAACAACCCAATTTGTATGCAAACATATTGAGCACTTTTTAGGTGTTTTACTAGAAAGTTAAGTCGGAATAATATATAGGTAATATTATGACAAGTGTTTATCTGATGGGACTAAGTTGCATTATTTTTAGTTTGGGAATGTTAATCGGGACATATTTTTCTTTTTTTCTAACGGTGACACAACAAAGTCGAATAAGCAAGCGACATTGTGTGCAGATTACCATAAATGACCGTCAGGAGGCCCACAGAAATCTTTTGATGTGTTATCAGCACACTGTCTCTGTAACAGTTTTACCAGGACATCGTACATCGCAGACTCGCATGCAATTAAACACCATTTGCATTTGTGTTACGCGAGAGTAATTTTTGTCAGGTGCCGATTAATCGACAAATTGATCCGCCGCGGAACGGAACAGAACACGAGAAACATTATTGGTTTAATTTCCCTTCGGTTTCCATTGTCTCCGTAATACAGCCGAAGATACACTTGGACCTGTTTCCGAAAGGCTGCTGAAATACAAAGAAAATCTTTGTGGCACTCAGATGCAAGTAAAATAAAATCACTTGACGTCGGCGCAGTGCAAGGCGGTCTTTGAGCTAATACGATGAACCGATTTGATAGTGCAACAACTGTCAGCGCAACCGAAGACTGAGCTGACAGGCGACTTCTGATTTCACTAAACCCGACTGGCTGTTTTTTCGAATTCCGTCGAGGTTTGTCGGCTTGTTCCTTTTTTATACATGGTTGTTTGGGTGAAGAAGGAAATTCTCCGTCCGTCAGTAAGTCAACCCATATGCGAGGCCAGTCTAAAATTAAGAAAAGAAAAATTTTCACGGTTGTCGAATAGTTTTGATCAACTGAGTAAAAGCCTTAAAGTTCATCTACAAATGGTGGATTTTCGGATGAGATGTTGGTCGTTCAACACTGAATTTTGAATACAGCAATCAGTGCACCCTAGTGGCACACTCTCTGGACCATTAGTCATCATACTATCAAAAGTCAAATAGCAAGTCCGATTAGACATTAGTTCTTAATGGGGTGCTGAAATGGATGCGCTAAGAAAGGTTTGGAGAAGGGAACAGAATAAATCACCAAGAGGGTTACCTTATTGTGAATGATATAATATTAATAACACAGCGTTGTTGGTAGATGTAATGCGCCAACGTTTCGACTACCGTGGGTAGCCTTTCTCAAGGCAAGTTTTACAATCAAATGCGATTGATTGTAAAACTTGCCTTGAGAAAGGCTACCCACGGTAGTCGAAACGTTGGCGCATTACATCTACCAACAACGCTGTGTTATTAATATTATATCATTCACAATAAAAACCAATACATGGCGCATCGATTTTTCGATACACTCCTTACGTCGTTTGGTCAGGGTTACCTTACCCCTAAAGTGTAGAGGGGAGAAGGGACTATAGATGGCTCTGAACACGGTTGACGTTTGACGCGCAGTTTAAGCTTCGCGTTGTCGCTGAGTACTGGGCATAATATGCTACTGAAATATGGCTTGCGAATAATTTCTGATTATTAATCTGTTCACCTAAGAAAACCTAGGTGAATGTTTGAGTCTCACTTAAGTCTTCCTTCCATTTTGCGCAGCATATAATGCTATTCCGTGACAACGTTAATGTTGTATTGACAGCGAGTGCATTTGTATTGCTACATAAGTCACCAGGATCTGAGACTACTTTTCAGAGTTTCACGGTATCTAAGACCAAGTAGTCAGACTACTTGAAGCTTCTTCACTATCCAACCACCCGTAGCAGTGGTTAGAGCAGGCTTATGTCGGACCTATTATGCCATCTATTTAACCAAGGGTTTGGAAGTTTTCGTCGTAAATACAAGAACCGCCTCCAGGGTTGGTCATGACGGGTCAGACATATACATCGAGCTGACTAAGTAGTTTCCATTGACAGTGATTAGGCCTTCCTATGGCAAAACAGCATTCGTTTGTTGCTGATGTGAATGAAACTCTTAAGTTTTATTATTATTAGGAATAGCGTTACCTAAACGGAAGTAATTACTGGCTCTTGCAGAATTCCAGGAAGAATCCGATGAACATATCCGTATGATTAGTGAATGGTAACGGCCGAGTCCCAGACAAAGCATTTCCGAAGAACATGGAAGTTGGACATGAGAATTATCCTTAGTTAGCCAGTCATTCGGTAGCTAGCACACTGACGGCGATGATCATTCGGCATTAGGTCTCCAGTTTACCCCTGGGCTTCCATGTCTTCAGTAAATTTACGTATGCTCATGAATGAAGCTCTTAATTTATTTTAACGACTGCACAGAGGATGCCAATTTTTGTACCACTCGTTTGCAGGTCACGTGAACAGGGGTAAATTATAGTTCGCTTCGAGAATGCAAATTGGTGTTGTGGTAGGTGTATTCCATGGTGTGCCATATTTCAATGGTCAGGAGTAAACGCAAATCTTTTGGTGTCTAGTGTCCTTAAGAAAGCTGTCGAAACCATGACATTTAAACCAATCACCAAGTGCTAAGCCTTCAATGGCAGTCTGAAGTATGCCGCTATCCAGCTCCTGAGACTTCACACGTTATTCGATCGTCGACAAAGCGAGTTTCATGAAACACAGAAAGATACCAGTGATGAAGTGTCTTGCACAACGGAAGTAAAAATCTCGAACAAACATATTTGCTTGTTGCTCTGTGACCATGTGGTGATTTGATTCGTTTCAGCTGGTGTTGGGGAAATTTGCAGTCCGATCGGGACTCAAATCGTGTTTGTTTGAAATCGACTAGAGCGTGAAAACCAACTGGCTTTTCGTTTTTGTTTCAGATTATACACAGAACGGAAACCAGACTGAAGACTGTGCGGCTCATTCATCCCAAAGGTTGGCAACTCCGTTCATTGAAACACGTTATTTTGGTTTTAATGCCAGTGTAAATGGTAAGCAAAAAATACCGCGGTTCGAGACTATTTAAAAATCAAATGTGAGCGCATTTTCACTGTGCGGGTGAGTGCGATCAACAAAATATACTTACTTTGTTCGAATAGATTAACTAGACACTGTGGTTATCTAGGATTTCTAAAAGCGCAGAAAATGTTTTTGTAAGTGAGATAAACTACTTTTTCACTGAAGTTTCGTAGCTCTGTTCACGAAAAGTAAATAAAGAAACAAACGATACATTGCTTCTTATGACTGTGCTGTTGTCTAAATTTAGAAAAAAGGCTGACTGAAAAAGATTTACTAGCTTACAGCTTGAACGGAGGTGGAGAATGAATGAGACATCGCCATTACAATCAAGTATACAATTCTATTAAAGGTAACAGATTACTTTACTCATTAAGAAACTGACTCTCACGAGAAATCCAATTTCAGTTAACTCTTTTGTTTTCAATGATTCAGTATCAGGGCGTTCGACAGGGCATTGTCTACTACCTGTTCATATCCCTTATACATATCTTCATTTGATTTAAAATGACGTATGTTACCATAGACGGTTACCGATGTAGTTTTGAGTGTCCCAGGTTTTCTTATTTTGTTACTTTTTGTTAACAACTTGTTTGCGGGCAATTTCGAATTGAACGTTACTCTAAAAATTATATGACCGAAGGATTTTATGTGGCCAGAATGAAGGTTCATGCCAAATCGTCATGTGGTTTTTGTGTTAATTATGACCAAGGCCACCCAACAAGACTAAAACGAAGAGCTCACCTGACTTCCGACTTCTATCAGTGGGTCACTCAAATAAACATCGCGCCGTGTTTCTGTGTTCGCCTCTTCTTCTCGCTAG
>LUCM01005907.1:18775-107488 GCA_008360955.1 Fasciolopsis buskii
TCAATGATTCAGTATCAGGGCGTTCGACAGGGCATTGTCTACTACCTGTTCATATCCCTTATACATATCTTCATTTGATTTAAAATGACGTATGTTACCATAGACGGTTACCGATGTAGTTTTGAGTGTCCCAGGTTTTCTTATTTTGTTACTTTTTGTTAAAACTTGTTTTGGGGCATTTCGAAATTGACGTTACTCTAAAAATTATATGACCGAAGGATTTTATGTGGCCAGAATGAGGTTCAGCCAAACTCGCTCTGTGGTTTTGTGTTTAATTTATCGACCAAGGCCACCCAACAAGACTAAAACGATAGAGCTCACCTGACTTCCGACTTCTATCAGTGGGTCACCAATAAACACGCGGCCGTGTTCTGTGTTCGCCTCTTCTTTCTCGCTAGCGGGTTGGATAGCCGTTCGAATCTCGCCTTTTGTTTCAATGTGACTACCCACTCGAGGGGCAGCTGGCCCGTTTCATTTTGTTGTTTGACTACGGGACTAGAAGGCTCGTGCCCGAATTATTGTTTCCAACCTCGGTGTTTGTTAGTGTCCTACTGGACTGTAGGCTTTGTGTTTACATGCTGCTATGTGACGCTCAGTGATGGCATCTTGTGCTTCAACGTTGTGCATTGAGCAGTCTATCTGGGCAACAGAAGTTAACTATCAGTAAGGGTTGATCGCTTGAGCTAGAGGACAGTAACCATGGAAATCAGTGACGGATAGATGCAACATCATGTGGTGAAGTCCAACAAACCGTTCAAAGCCTGCCCGGTAGCCTAATGGCTAAGGCTTTCGATTCAGAATCGTTCGTCCCGGGTTCGCATCCCAGTTCGGGTGAGGTGGATATGCACTGCTCATGATTCCTAACAAGGATGAAACAGCTGTACAATGCTTCCATGGTTTCTTTATGGTGAGTTGAGCGATGGTGCCACCTAGTGAATTATTTCATGAAAACATTTAATCTCCTACTACTAATATATAACAGCAAATATCATCAAAAATCATCCAGCTAAAAGTCAGGTTGTTGTTAGATCCTGGAAGATTATTCAGGCAGACATCGATTGGGAGAAGAATATGGCGTCGAATTGGGATGTTGGCCAATGAACGGCAAAAACTGACGGATAATCACTGATTTATACAAAGACAATTCTATATACATATTCAAAGCGTACAAGGTACGCGGATTGATATATAAGTGTAAACCGCGAGAGGATTAACAAGTGATCTTGTCATTCCATCTTGGTAAGCACATTTAGTTGGGACTGATGGAGGCAAGATACAAATGCTTCAGACATCTAAGCCACGAAAAGTTTCAGAATTCAATCTTAACTGGCAAGAAAAATATTCGGAAGTAATGCTTACAAAAAACTTAACTTATTATGCCAGTGCATCCGAGAACTTTCTCATTCCGAGGAGTGCTGGAGGTTGACGTTAGAACCACCCCTAGGAACCTTCAGGAGTATCATTCACGATGCTCTCCTGGCTAGATTTTAGTCAATGTGCTGCATGATCAAGGCAATGACTTCCTTACGGTTCATATGCAGAACTCAAAGCATGGTGCATGTTAGAGTATATGTACACGGATATGTTTTCCATACAATGAACGATTTGAGCACATTCATCTTTCATAAAGGATAATAAAATCAAAATTTGCTATCGTTTCTTTTTATCACTCGGAAAATTTCTGTTTAAAGTGCCCCAGTAATCTAAATTCAAAAAAACTATTGTCATTTAGTAACAAATTAAGTGGTTGATTCAGTGTCTCAATGTCTGCACATGTGTATGAATGCCTTAACCGGGAACGATCAATTCATTGTACAATGGTCCGTGGTTCGAACAGGGCACTGAGATGCCCGAATAGTTAATGAAATTCGACCGTCGGAAATGACTCGTTTTTAGATGAAACCATGTAGAATCTGCAGACCTGTGCGCTTTATTTTTAGAGAAATTATGGTACCCGAAATTGGAGTTGTTGGGAAAAATTATAAATGACGTATACCATTTGCTCATTACTGGTAGGTAATACTGGCGTAAATATGTTGCATTTTGTCTAAAATAAACTCATTACTCCGGTAAAGTATTCACACTCGTTCAGAATGATCACGAATATCTTTTAGCTACAGGTTATTTTTCTATGTGGAATGTACATTAATTGCATATATTTGATCACAGTTTTAATTCTATCTATGGAATAGAAAGATCTGTGTCCGAAAACTGACAAACCAGGAAACCTTAGCAAGAGACACATTTTTTTGTAGATTTATGATAACCTTGGACGGTCACGTAAATTGGGCGAAACACTGAAATTTTTCGTTTCTTTCCTTCATTGGAAACTCTGAGCAAAATTTAAGAAAGGGATCAAGCAAAAACGTCGACAAATTACCAGTCCATTTTAAGCAGTGGAAATTCTAATGAAAGATTAAACTCGATCAAATCGGAATTGGCAATTAACGTCATTCTAAACTTCTCAGCTAATGTCTTTTTCCTTGAAGATTACATAAATACTTCCCAGAAGATATTCATCTAATTCGGTTGGGTGTGCTAAGCCCTGTTTGCTTCCCGTTTCTTTTTACCTAACTAATGCTCCATCGTTTTGATCGAATGATGCAGGTTCAGGCTACGGAATTTAGGCGGGAAACGATCAGTCTTCATGACACTGAATACAGCCGAAGACGTACCACTGTACTCATCACTAACGTTGGGTTTTCACTGCCCAACGAACCGGATTTAAGTCTTTTGATCCGCCGTCGATATGAATTCATCATTCCTTTATTTATTTTGTTCGGATATTAATCTTGTTTCACAGGGATCTTGTATTTAAATTTAGTATCAATCACTCAGATGATAGAGTGTCAGTGAAAGATAGGATTTCGATCAACCATGACTTGAGTTACCCTTGATATATAAAAACAAAGGGGTAATTATGCACAGTTAACTTGAAGAATACAAATTTTCTTTATGAATAATAGCTCAGCAGTGAGGTTTCCCAGTGAACACTGTCGCTGGTGATTTCCTGCATAGGAGTTGTTTCTTGCGTCTTCACTTCGTTCATTAGATAAACTTAACCGATCATTTTTATTCAGAATTACTAAGGCTGACTAAACAAGGTCACAATATTTCAGGTGTGGCAGTATTAAACTGGCCGACAAGTATCAGGTTCGATCAGGTGAAAGACCAATGCGGACGAATAATATGTTGGTATTAGTTCGACCTTCTCCCGCTAAAGGATATAAAACTGGATCACTTTAGTCTGTCTTTGAGTGGCACAAACGTCTCCAATATTGGGAGAAATTCTGTTATTGCATCAGCTTTTCGAAACTTCGATTGAGTCTTGCATTTACCAATTCGTTTCTTTTCTAACCTACATTATTTGTCTTATTGTCTTCAAGAATCCTTTTTCACCATGTTGCATGACCAAACACATAGGCGAAATTTGACATGGTTTGACATAACCGAATTCAGCTTGTGAGGTATCCCCTTGGTCCATGTTACAAGACCAACAAAGCGGTACGTACAAAAATGCTCATTCAGCTTGCGAAGGCGGATGTAGTTTTGGTCAATTCTTAAAGCTGCAGTCCCCAAAATCCTCTCGGACGATGTAATGGAGTTTCCGTCTGACAACCCGAAGTGAGAAATATAGTGCATGCATCTTATACTCGAAGTGGCACCCATACGACACCACGTGCAGCCGCGAATCTTACTGTGAATATCTAGCGGCGTGCGCGAGTAGAAAGGTAATTCACTGAAAGATGTCGAGACGAGCAAATCCAGAGTGTAGTAATACAAACACGATCAAAGCTGCTGCTGCAGAATCAGAATCAAACTTCTATGCAGATCGCAAAGAAAACGATTTCGAAAAACAGTTAGCTTCCTCAGGACGGGTGATGTATCTACAAACTGGTCGAATTTGACAACCTGTTAGATGGATATGGTTAGTGGAGTCAGATTTCGTGCACTTTGCGTGCTTACTCACACGCTTAACGGAAGTATAACTGATGACATGTACCTGTTAGCAATTCGGCAAGATGTATTTGGCACCCGCTGGACAAAATCCTTTTGGTCACGTTTTGGACTTGCAAACATTTACAACTGGTTGTCTGTAAGTCTCACTGGATTGCTAACAGTTGAAAGTGGTTTAATATATTTCCGCAATGTCCCGAACTCGACATGATGTCCTGTGATATCCTCAGTTGCCCACATCGCAGGTGGAATCGCCGATAAACATTTTACTTTGGACAAACCGAAATCAGTTACACTTCAACACGAAAACAACGTAGCTCTCCTGAGTTGGGGTTCTAGTGCGAAGAGGCCAGAGTGCCAAAGATAACTATAGGTGACACAAATTGCGCAAAGTGACCGAGCTAACGTCCCCTTGAATACTGGACCACAAAATAATAAAATTTAAAGCAAGATTACTCCGTATTTTAGCACGTGTAATGCTGATTTCATTAGCTACAACGGTAAAGGAATGCGAAAAGAAAACAAGCGGACTGCGATTCAAGAGAAGTTGAGGCCTACGATGTAATCTTTTACCTTCTCTGAAGTAAATCGCGAAGGGGCCTACACACTAAGAAGAAACAGCTAGCTTTATTTTCCCTCAGAAAATGTCCCGCAAGAAAAGAGTTAGGTTAGGAAGAATAAAGGACGGGCGGTAGAAACAAACATGAATGGTGCAAAAAGTCTTCACTATCTCAGTTCTTCGTGTAATTTCAATGCAGTATAGACTACTCTGAACTTGGAAGCATCTTTCATAGGACATTCTAAATTTGTATTCATAAACTGTAAAACTATTATAGCTTTCGCATTTACGGTCTTCCAGCTTCCATGGATGTGGTTATTCAGCCTCAATCAAGGCTGATCTTTTCGTGCTAATCTCGAAATCACATGTGACTTGTTAAAGCTGTGTAAGCTTTTGATAACATTTTGGCCAAATCAAGACAGTGGTTCTCATGTTCACATTTCGCCTGGTTACGCTGTGCACTTTCACACTTAGGGTTTGGCCAATTTATCCACGTTATATACCACAAACCAAATCTCCTCTACAAACTTCCTACCTACTATCGTTTTAGGACACAACCTTTAGCTGCTGCAATCTTGATTGGCGTCCAATCCGGTTGACTTCCGCTAATCGGCTTTCTAGTGTTTTCATCTTTAGTTGCCAAAGGAACCTTTTTCTTCTATGAAAAGAAACTTTTCAGTTACACATATACGCAGTAAGATATTTTCTCCAGTTTATTAGCGTCCTGTAGTAACCGTATGGGAGGTTTAGACCTCGTTTGAACAATTATGAAAAATGCTTTATAAATTTGGTCTCTAAGGTTTTCCGACTGAACTAGTTGAAAGTGCCCTAAAATTTATTCTACTTTTATAATGCCCTTTATCTGTTGTTTTTTCAAATTTCCTAATATAGATTGAATAAATCTACCAGTCTGTTACTTGTAATGAAATTATATCAAAATTTATTGGTTCACACTGCATAAACCTAAAATGCTTTGTAATCGGCAAGTCTGTTAGGTGGGTTGCCCTACCTACTGTCGCAAATGTCACCCATTGCATAAGCTTCCTTTTTGATCGACCTGAATCGAAATCCCATCATTTTCAATCAAATTGTATCCCGAATACCGTGAATGATGCTGTTTCAGTCCTTATTGTGTAGAATAAACCTGGAAAAGTTTTTCGATGACTAGATTTTACGACTGTCTCATTCGATGTTTTCTTCAATATCATTTACCAAAGCATACAATCCGTGAAGAGCCGAAAAATGAGCTCTGGGCTAACGAGCTACACCTCGGGACGAATATGCCCAATCTTAGGTTGCAAGTTAAATTCCAAAGTTTTTACGAGGTTTTTCCTATTGATGTCTTTTTTTATAGATTTTATTCTATAAGGGTTTATAGGATTATCGCTACGACATTTTTCTAGTTTATTGATCCATTTCATGTGTCATGCACGTTTCTTTATTGTGCGCATTGCTTCTATTCCGTACGAAATCGGATCTCTTACGATGTATCTATGACTGTGAAATTTGTTGTCTCGAATCCTTGTCACTGGCTTTCGTGTAAATGCTATAAACTAGTATTAGTTTTGAGGTGGCAACCGACGGTAGTCCAAAGTGCAATCTAACCTATTTCCTCATTCTGGCTGATACCATGCATGCACGCATACGGTTTCACGACATATTCTGATCAGGAGCTAAGACGGAGATTCCGAGTTTTCGGGGTATGATTCCATCATTTTTATTTTGTTAACCTACTTCTAACGCCGTGACTATGAACTATGGCAGTCTGTAGGTTTACCATTTCCCGTGCAAACTACCAGATTCTTACCATACCTTGTTAGAATCAGAAGTCTCGCGGCTCGGGCGGACTATCATGCGGAAACAGACACTGACAGGTTTGAGGTAATTACAACTCCAGTTAGTAGCAGATCTAACCGGTCACAGCGTAAATATAGCTAAGGAACAGAGACAGTAATTACGGGAAGAGAGGACCAACGACGTCTAATTGCTTTTCTGATGAAGCCACGTAAGGGTCATACATTTTGCAAGGGTGTTCAGAATTCTAATCTTAGCACATCCAAAAATCATCATATGGTTTTCCTGTGCCATCGAAATGTGTCCTTATATTTGTTTCTTTAGGAACACGACAGTGGGCATAAATATAAAAGGATAAGGAGGCGATTAATTCGAAAGTACTGCCGTTGTTTCATTTGCCTCGCATTGCCTTCCACCGAGGCAAGGTTATTCGTAGTGCTACTACTTAATTCAAGGATGACATCATCAGCCCGTGATATGACTTCGACCGCTGGTTCTACGATAAATACATCGCCAACAGAGACAAATGGGATGGCATCAGGTATGTGCGACTTATACGCTGATTGCCATTGATTGTAATGGGCAGGTGGTAAAGTAACAAGTGATTTAAAAGCAACTAAATCAATGTCATCAACTCGTTGAGAATTCGTTATTCTTAGTTAAATGACAAACTCTGAAGTTCGCAAAAGTATAAGGTTGGACAGAAACAACTTTGTGGAATTCATTGATCTTAAATAAATTATGGAATGTCATCATATTTCACAAACGTGAGTCTCTTTAAGATCATTATTGCTGAAATACCGCTTGAAGATAATTCATGTGGATATAGACCTTGCAATTGGCACCTGTCCATTGTGTAGTCTGCTGTCGACAACTTTCGGAAATCAGAACGTTATCCAATGGATCACTACGAAATCATTTTGGCGCCGAGTTCGAATTGACTCACACCAACCTAAATGTGTTTATATATATATATATATATCAATTCTGGTGGGGCCACACTAAATTAGCATACCCAACAGAGAGACTGCGCCTTGAAGTCCTGTGACGATTTCCGTAACTACAAGACCAAAAGAACTATGCAAGTCAGTCTGCTTCAATCTGAAGATTTAATCACTCCTAGATCAGCGAGTAGAGGCCTGGCGAAACAGTCTCTTGTTATCCAGGTTTCGGTAGATTCGAATCAGCAACCTAGTTAAAAAATTGATATAGAGAACTATTGACCCAAGTAGACGGGGTTCATCCCAAATAATATCCGCTGTCTTACGGACAGGTTCCCAAAAGAACCAAAAGCTTTGGTTGAGAATCCTAATCGTTCTTCTGCTAGGCGGCTCGTTTCCCCAACGCAAACAGTGAATTCCATACTGCGTTGCGCAGCATAATCAGGACTGCGCTAACCATTGCTTTGATCAGGGTGAACTCTGATAATGAAGCACTTTCTATGAGTTTCCGAGTTGGATCACCATCTCGCAACCTTATGGGTGACACTAGTGAGTTAAATGCTGAGGTTAACGTTCCCAAATCACTGTTAATCTTATTCTAAGTCCGTTAAAATATTCTAAAATTTATTTTGTCTCCTTAATACAACTACCTATTTTCATTTAATAGAAACATCTGGAAATTTATTCCCTGAATCAGTACAGACATGAAAAAGAATTGTTCGAGGCCATTATCCTTAGCCGATTATCAAATGCTCACAAATGTAGTATGCAGGAGATCCAAGAGGAGTACCTTGCTTGTCGTGTTTACTTTGACCAGGCATTTACCTTAAGACAAATCTTCGAACATATGCACATGTTTGCTAGGCTGACGTTTGACTAAGTCGATCGTGCAATTCTATGACACTGCCTCTCATTGAATGGTGGTCCAGATAAATTCATTTCGCTTACCCAATAGCTTTAAGCGAGCAAACGAGGTCGAGGTTGCAGATACGGCTGTCAGTCAGCCGAGGTCAACATCATAAGTGACGTTCATTGGCGCTAGTCACTTTCATTCTATTCTTTTAACTTTATTATTAAGATGAAAAAGGAGATAGCTCAATCCTCTTGTGAAAATAAAAGCATTGCTTATTAGTCAGACAAGAAAACGTGTGACTTAGAATATGCCTTTAAAATTGTGCTGGCTAGTGCAAGCCCAAGAAATTTCCAAGTATTCCTCCATCTTCTGAGAGATAGCGTTCTTCTACAGAAACACGTGGATGAGGTAGATAAATTTAATTATTTCGGTAATTGCATCTCCCTTGGTATTTTCGTCTACCGAAAAAGTGTCTTCCAGCATATAGAAGTCCCGATTGGCATTCACTTATTTCAGACATCTGTTTCCATCGCCGTGACACATGATTATCAGTTGAAGGTGATGTTAGTAGTGATGTACGGTTCCGTTTCGTGGTCGTTGAGGGCAACAGATAGGCGAAGGATTCTGGTGTTGTAACACCGCTGTCTTCCCATCATTGGCTTAACATGGATACAGAATTTTGATTGACTCGGAAGTTAAACTTGGGGTGATGGTTTTAAAGGTACAATAATCAAAATATATTTTAGAGTAGTTTGGGCACGATTTGAGCATCCCCACAGAACAAATGTCTCGTGACCTGCTGTTTTTCGAGGCTGGAAGTGATTGGAAGATGGTTCGAAGTGGTCAGTCGATGACATGTGTAAATAGTATGATAAATGTAACCAGTGGACTGGCTCGCCTAATTAAAGTTAGACAAACAGGTTGGGGTCCACGTGATGCTTATAGGCAGTAGATGACATGGATGAGTGATACAGACATTGCGTTCTTGCATTCGAAGCCTTTCATCTTGTGTACAGTCCTGCAACTTACTATTTTGTAGTCCCCATTTTACTTGTCCTCGATTTTTCTGTTCCAGGAGATGGTGTTGTGAAGTATCAAACAAAATTAGGTCATATTGTTGTGACTTTAATGGTTGTACGAGCAAAACCGGGCTAAGATTAAATGCATGAGAATTTTTGTGCTCGCCAATTGGTTTTAGTTTTGTTTGGATAACCAGATATCGGAACGTATTCCGGCGGTACAGCAAACAAATACACCCAGATGTATTGATTTAGGGGAGTTTTTGTGAATCTGTATGCTAAATACTATGAATATTTGATTAACAAACAATGTCGTTTTATGGCAACTGCGGGGTGGGTTAGGCTGGTGAGATACGAAGCAAAAATGCTCAAAATAACTTTCTCTAGTGGCCACATATTCACCACGTTATCAGATCTAGGTGGATGTTTAATGTTTATTTTGCATGTGCCATTAGTAATCGAAACCTGAATGACATGAGAGAATAAACGAGCATTAATATCAAAGGGAAAATCAAAGCACATTGTAAATTTCTGCCACTTAATAACTAAAAGCAACGGAAAAGCTCTTTTGTGTGATGTACGATCGACTGGGACAGATTCAATGAACCCAGAAATGCAGGTCACTTAATGGGACATAAAAGTCCTAGCCGATTTCGGGAATCAGCAGAAATTGTTGTCATTGCATGTCGTACATTTCATTTGTCCAAACTAGGTGGAATTTGTATCCATTGTTCTTTCACTGCAAACATTTTAGGGACTGGAAGAATGAAGACAGTTAAGGGATACTCTTCTAGCCAACCCGGATGATTCCCTTTGACCTATTATTTTCCAATCTGTTTAGCGAAAACGTGCCGAGTTTCAGTGTCTACAGTTGTGAGGTTACTATGCATTAATTTTTATGCGACTTATGGTCTATACTTCAGAAACAAGTCAAATATGTTTCGTAATGTGCTCTATTTACACAGGAATGAATATTTGACAGGAACAGAGCATTGTGATGGGAGTACAAATCAACATGTTGCGATACACTAAGACAGAAAATCTACCCGATAACTTAGCTTATGCTGCCCACAGATGATGGCGAAAAGGCTGTTAAACAATCTGGTCAAATAGGCCATGATAAGAGAAATGAATGAATTCTAATTGTCAGCGTGCATTTTGTAACGCGATTGCAGAATGGGTGTTTATCACCGGTGAGAAATCGCAGGAGAATTTCAGTCGGACACAATGATGTGCCATAGAAATGTGATGAACGATTGCATGTTAAGTGATTGCCCGAACTCGGGACAGATGTTTACGATGCAAGCTGATAACCTCAAAAATAGCTTGCATGAAAAGCAAACGGCAAAATCAGCAACAAACAACAAAACGCAAAAGGCAGAAATAAGTAGGCCCGATGCAAAAAGAACACAAAAGCCGGGTTACATAGTAGAACAAGTTCAGTCTGTTTAGCCTAACAACGACGAAATACATTAACCTATTTGCTTGTGCTTCCATTCATGATACACAACGTAATTTTGTGGTCGTTTAGCAAATTCTCCAATTGCAGTCCAATCACTCGTACTCGTGGGAAACTTATGCGATTCTGCGCCATACCAAGTTCCGGGACCACAGATAGCAGTGCATCACCGCCTTTCGCAGTAAGGCCTTGAAGCATGTGGTTGTGTTGATTTTACTTTGTGAAGCCAATTTGCATGTACATCAACACTTCAGGATGCGTTCACCTGCATTTTATCGACCGGCCTGTAGTCCGGTTACTTGCTCATGTTATTGTTTGCCGTGTTGTTTTTGATTGCACTGCTGTTTGAGACGGGACAAACTCCGGATAGTTTTTTGCGAAATCCGTTTGTTTTAGAAACTACTGATTTATCTTCATGACGACCTCAGATTTAATATAAAAGCTCAGCTGCATCGACATGCATGGTAAAAATTTGTAACGAAAAGACAAGTTTATTGATATAGGCGTACCTGATAGCACACGTCTGTCTGCCTCGGCGTTAGCCGGTGCAGCCTACGTTCTCTTTCTACACGGAAGATTTTATAAAACTCTAAATTTGCTGAACTTTTCCCACATCATCACCGATATCGCTTCATGTCCAGTGTTGTAGTCCTAGGGATTAGATGAAGTTATTTCACAATGCCTCTTAGCCCTTTGCTCCGAATTCTAAATGAATATTTAGTCTTCATTAATATCTTCCGAGAAACGAGATAACAGATACACACTGCCCACTGGGCTCGTTCACGAAACTGAAGCACGGAGGCAAAACACGAGACATGTGCATAATCCGCTAAAAACGCTTTCTGAAGTCGATCTTAGTAGCAATTAAAATTATATGCGTTAAAGCGGTTAACAGATCTGAACCGAACAAAGTTAGGACTGTGTCAGAATTCGATGCTCCGCGGGATGAGTTTATAGATGGAATTCTTTAGACATCACTAACAAATCGCTGTTGGTAGAATACGTCTAACGATAATGGTGTTACTGGCCTTTGACCCAGAGCATACATAAATGTGCTAGTAACCAATTTCATTAGGCTGAATTTGGTTGGAATGCTTTCATCTACTATGCCGAATTCATTCTCTGGGTAAAACCTATTTTGGCACGTATCCGCAGTGAAAAACGTGGTCACCTAACTTATCCCGGTTAGCGACACCAGCGAAAAGTTGGGGTTGAAATTTTTCGCATGTTGATTTGAATTGTGCTGAACGGTGGCTTTACTGGGTCGCGCTTATTAGATCACAATGCGACATCATATACGTACGTTCACATTTTTTGCTGGACCTCGAATGAAATAAATACGGTTTTCTTTGTCTGAATTTACTATTTCAAGCTGCGTTTAGCAATAAGAGATGCAGACAGTTCTGTCGCGAAAAGGGCTCACTACATCCATTATTTTCTGTATCTGTTTGGTAGTGTTTATCTAAGATGACTGATCATCGTAAAGGGACAACGTTGAGTTCTAGAACGAATTAACTGTTTCCCTTTACTTTCTAGTCGATCTTGGGACGAACTTCCTGACCTGTAAAACAAACCCCTTTAATCTTACCCTAGATTGTGCGTTCATTCAAATCCCGTAATGCGTTTGAAGAAAAATGAGGCGTTTCTGGACACAATGATGCATATCAAGGAAAACTAATTCACGGCTGTTTTAAATATTCACACATTCCATCTAGAATTGCATCCACTGGATATTAGTTGCGATGATACCTGTCAGTCGTTAAATGCAGTAGAATGTTGGGATTCATGGTCAGTAACTTGATCACGGTCACTCTTCATTCCTCCTACTGATTTCTGCCTGGGAATTCAGTACTCACAGTGGTTTTTCTTTCGTGAAAGAACACGGGAAATCAGCAAAAGAAGAACCAGGGTTTATAAATGCAAGTGGTTCAGCCGCAAATATTTTGTCTTGTACGAGTCCAAGCAAAACATTTGCCTTTTCTTGCAATCATTCATTCGACGGGAAGTTTTACTTATGGACTGTAATCTGGAATCGAGTAAAGCATGAATTGTGCCCGACCCGCTATGGTTTAATTCACCAGAAAAACGCTACTATTGGGTCTTACCCGAGAAATTCTTTAATAACTATTAATCTAGCACAAGTACCCATTACCACTGATCATAGGTCACTTGACTTTGAGACTGAAGCTAACCATGCTTTATCCCGACAGATACCTGCACTATGTTTAACACTCTGTCTAAATCTGCTAGTGATTTGAAGAAATACTCATTTGCGCACGATCGGAATTTGCTTTCGATTGTACTAGTTATAATAGTCTAGTTAGCTAACTGAGGATACGAGAAAATACGACAAATAATCAAGGACGCGTGACCCGCTGCGATTGCCTGATAATTGGTTTTACTTTGTAAGTACAGTTGTCGATCACTGAATACTCTGTTTTCTACTATGGAAACGAAAACACATAGCATCATCTCACTAAATTTGAAATGTTTTGTTCTTTGAACTTTTTCATTAATGACTTCATCCGCTTTCGTCATTCTGCTCTTCGGATTTTCACTCGAATCGTATTTCCCACCTATTGTAAAACCCGATGAACACGTGTGTACCGCGTTCAGTTTAGCAAGACTACACTGGGTCTACACAAAGTGGCGAAAGATGTTCTACAAATCGGTTAATCGTTTTGGACTCGTAAACCCGAGACCGGTTTGGGCGGTTTGAGAAATTGGATTAATCAGTCAAACAAACGTGCACTTGTGCGATTGGGTGATAGTGTTTAATCGCCAGTTCACACAACCCGGGTTAATGTGGTGGAATAATAAGTCCTTTCAATAAAAATGAACTAAAAATAATTTTTACTCTGGATGCACAAAATTTTATTCTCAAAATGCGTTGTTTCCAGACGCGAAAACGCTGTTTTTGACGTTAATGATCCGATTGGTCAGTATTAACTGCGAATGGCTTGGATCAATTTGTCGGTATTGTTCGTTGATGTTACTCCCGAAGAGATAAATCTGATTGGTTCATTGTGTCCGAAAGTAGATACGAAATGTTCGATGACATTCCATCTGAGAATATTGAAGAAGGTCAGCCAGTAAAACTACCAGATCAAGAAACCGTTTGCAATTATTCATAGAGATTCCGAAAAACTATTCCGACTGTCCTCAACAGCTAGCAGCGGCATGTCAGGTTGTTCAAAGGCCAACATCTTTGTCTAGTCTTGTAAGAGAATGAGTCGAAAGCGATTCGGGCTGCTCAGTGGTTATCAACTGTCTTATGCCGATCAACTGTTTGGCTCGTCACCATAAAACTGAAGACGTCACCTCGGCTGGAGATGAAACCTTCGTAATCAAATTGCTCATCTCAGAGAACAAACTAATACCATTTAGTTAAACCCGAGCTATGGGAAGGAACACCATTATCTAACATGCCTTATATATACATATATTTATATATGTCTAACCAAAACTCATGCAACATGGTGGATATGAGCAATTTCCTTCCCAGTGGGCAGCAGTACGGGAAAGTAAATACTTTCACTTGTATTCCTTCTATTCAGCATCGTTTGCTTAATTCAAAAGAAGAGAATTTAAACGCAAAATACTAGATCAACCTATGCTTTGAAGTCAGTCGTTTATCCCCTACATTGTGCCTCAAAACTAACCTTCTCCCTCTCCGCTTCACTGTCAAGTCAAAATTATACACGATCAATGGAGCGTTTAAATGACCCTAATGCGAAGTAAATTTTGACACAAATCAAGATCTTTCTTCAACGAAACATTTGCTGTGATTGAACAACCATAAGTGTTAGACCATGATTGAAGCCAGATTCTCCAATCAATAAATAAATAACTTTGATCTATAAGTACAGGCATACTCGCATGTAAGTGCATTTTCGGCCGATGAGGTTTTTATCACCCATGATTAACTAAGTTTATCGCAGTCTAGAAGTAAACAGAATAAACGGAATAAACGGTACCTAATGATGCTTCTTCTTCATGCCTACCAACTACTACAGTCTCAAAAACAATAAAAGCAGAATTTGCTCCACAGTAAAGCGAATTCGATCAAATAGAACTAGAATTAAACAAGCACAGTGGACCAATAAAAATTAGCCTGAGGAATATCTGTAAGATCAATATCAGTCAAACAATCGTTTGTCCTATAAATTCTATGCCATCCTGTATCGGTTCGACTGTTGACTTCGCTGGAGTCACTTGATAAATCGTTTCAAAAATTCAGTCGCAATGTTTTGCTGCAATAGTCATTTAGAACAGATTCGCGTCACAAGCAATAGAAAGAGGAACGCCCTGGGTGTAGGGACTAGGTGGTACAACGATAATTACAAAGAAGTCATTGAAGCTCTAATGAAAAGCATGAAATCTCAAGTGAAACACAGGTGAGTGTAACAGAAACTGAAAAATTGCAATGTCAAACGAATCACATTAGAATGAACAAACTTTGCAAAAACGTCCACTATGGAGCAATGTGTTTTCACCCGTAAGAGGATGAATAAGTATCGATTTTTCAGTTTTGATTGTCAGCAGGGATTAACGGAACTGATCAAAAGAAAGGAAAGTCGTTTAGGATATGGGGCATGGTCTCGGACTTTATTATGGGTAAACTGGATGAATGAAGAGTATCGTTTGTTTTTCAGTCATAATTAACCTTTAATGAAAGAGCCATCAATTCCAGAAGTCGCAGTGCAAACGTCTTCCAGTCTTTTGAACAGTTTATTTTAGAGTAGTTTTTAGTCTAACTGAAGAAATAGCCGAAATAATATAATGGCTACGAAAGTTATTGTAGTTTCATAGCAAATTGCACAAAACTTGGTTTATTACTCCGGTTGTACGCTTGCTGTTTAGGACTGGTAAATACTTGGAATTCATATCTAGAACTAAAAGCTAGATTGCGATTTATGGCTGACCTGCAGATGTCATTTTGCTTGTGTTATCAACCATCACCAGATAGGGGGTAAAAACTCACGTACTCTAGACTGAAATTCAGCACCACGAACCCTATCAAACTCGGGAACGTCCGCTCACTGAGCAGATGCCGTTTTATCGTGCCACCGGGGGCAGTGCTGCGGACGGAATATTGCATAAGTAATCAACCGGTGTCTTTCAAATCGCCATCTCAGCGACTTTTTATGATTACTGGATGATCTGCAATAGTTACTTCTCAAGAGGGGTGAACACCACACGCGAATAGACTTACAGGACTAGAAAAAAACAACACCTGCGAAATTCTTGATGTGGCAAGAGCGGCCATCTCAAAACATCCGAACATGAATTACAAGATAAGCCCTAGATAACATCTTCACCCATTACGCTTTCTTCATACAGATTTATTGCTCTTGGTCTAGTCACGCCAGGAAACAAAGTATGTGGTGTTCGAACGATAATCTCCAACTGATATATGGCTTCTCTGAAATATACTTTATGCAGAGTATCTAAATCAACCAGTTAACCGAAATCACGTACCACAATTGATTGCCGCAAACCTCGAAGCCAACAAACGCAAATTTCCCATCGTCCAACCTTCCACGTTTGCATGCACGTGGTTCGTTCGGTCGTTGTTATGGTGAACGTCATATTGTTAAACCCGTTTCGCAATCAACCGCCTAGTTTTGTCAGTTTACTGATTGTGGATGTGGTCTGGTTTTTGATGTTTTCTTTACCAAAAGAAAGCAGTTAGCACATGGCAGAATTAAGTTCCAACGGTCGCGAACACATGCGCACACCCATACACGGATATGTGAATAACTGCAGGTGCGGACGTTGCATAGAGAAAATCTTGAGTCATGCGCTGAGATTAGGCATCAGGCCTTTGCATGCTGAACTTAGATGAAATTACCGCGTAGGTTTACCAAAAACACTAGCAAGTGTTGGACTGTGCTATCGCCCCATTGTTCTGCCATCCTCGTTGATCTATGGAATAACAGAATACTACTAGCCTAAATTGAAATCTAGAAAAGTAGTTTTATCCTTATTCGTTTTTTGCAGTTAAATGCTTTCTTTTAAACAGAGAAGTTAATAATAGTTGGTCCAATTTAGTTCGATTCATGTTATTAACGCGTAAAAGTCCGTTGCCAGACTGGAACATTGTCACTGACATTGATTTCCAATATTCGAAGTTCCATTGTTGAAAGAAACAGCATGACGATGGCAGTTTTGACCAAATTGGTACATTCATGGCTGTTTCTCATGGTACACACGAATAAATTGAAAGTAATCACTCTAAGTTCCATGGAGTTGGTGAAATGACAGAAAAATTTCCTTATCAATGCAAGATATTAGTATCGGTAGAACCATTTCAACAAAACTTGTTGCCGGATTAAACCTCCTTAGTCGTTATGATCTTCCCAGTGAATAATTGGATTTTTCCCTTACTGCGCAGTGGGAGAAAAGCAAGGAGTACTTTCTTGTACATGTCTCAGCTTCGTTGCTTTCAAATCCAATTCTGGGCCCAGATATTTTCGGTGAAACGGTAACGTGTCCAAGTAATGTATTTCCAAAAGCTTATTTACAACTGATTTTGTGCTTCTCAAACAGCCAAATGTAAATATTTCAGGGAACAGGTTTTCAATTGGGGATAGATACGTTGGACTATTCTCATCATTTCCAACTGCAAAATCGTAATGTTTGCTGGGGTGAGTAGCAAACTTTTCAGATAAAAATAGGGTCATGCTGGATTGCAAAAGGGTAATATTGGCTTTTGTTTGAGCATTCTCAAAGTAAAATTTTGTGGAGCTATTTGGAAAGCAATCGATGTCCAATAAATATCGCTTTAACTAAGTACACCTGACTTCATTTAGTCAGAGAATGAATGAATTTTCGATCGTCCCAATTCACATCCTAGGCCGTCCGTGACGTGGTGAACATGTGCTGCAGTGCCTGGTTTGTTGTCATATCTCATTGCTCCACGGGGTATACTGATGTTTTCTCATATGCCACAGCCTCAATCACTTTCGAACCGATTTGTGCAGTGTCACATCTTTTTGACACACAAAGTTCCAAGCCCCCAAAAATGCAGCACATTCTGAGAATTGTCAAATGTTGGTGTCACGAAATCGAAGTAGCGTATTGATTTCAGCTGCACCAACCGTTTAAGCTAATCAATGCTTACATTTACGCGGATCACATACTAAGTGGGGTATGTTACTCGCTTGGACCAAGAGGCTGAAGAACTTTCTGAGGTGGCTTTAATGAGTAGTTCTTCTTGATGATGGCCAACAGATGCCATCCAAAAAAATAACAAGCAAATACTCTAAAACTGGAATTTGACATGCGAACGAGACCAGAAAAGCACAAAATATAGTTCTGTGGTTGTTTAACAACTTGAGTTTTCGGATTCACACAAATCAACATTATTTTGTGCCATTATCAGCCCCATCTTGTTCAAGGAGTGTTGTTCGTGATGGCAAATTTTACCTGTACACTACACATAGATGATAACATTAGAAGCATATCATCTCGTCAAGAAATTTACCGGCATGTTGTTGTACGAATTTCGGGACATTCAGTAAGGCGACAGAAATGGTGGCTCTTGAGAAATGCCGGGAATGCTCCTAAACGTACGACTTTTAAGACCGGATCAATTTAGAACTCAAAGAACACACTTACCCCGTACTATGAATCCTGTTTCTGGTTTGCTGACCCTTGTTTTTCAGTTCGCGGTCGACCATAAGACTAACATCAGATTAAGCAAAACCACACACAAGCATTCCTCTCTCTCTCTCACTCTTTCTTTTGATGGTTCATGCGAACACACACTGCGATGCCGCCAAGTTTAGCTCAGTCGACCGGCAAATCGTTAGCAAATATGGGAATGCAGTTTCGTGAGTAACATTTGCCGACCTACAGTATCAAACAGAAGACTGATACTAGGAGATTCCAAGAAAAACCAAAACAGGATATCTCCTTTGTGTGTGGAGATGTCGAAAGGGAAAAATATATTGTGATACAACTTAACTGAACTCACGACCTCCCAAGTCTGATATCAAAATTCCACCTAGTCAACAGCTTTATCCGAAAGAATGCAAAAAACAAAAAAAATATTATGAAAACCTACTTTAAAACTGAGTTTAAAACAAGGGGAACGATGCGAACAAAAGATCAATTGTTTCCAGTTGAGTAGGCCAAGGCTGTTCTGTATCTCCTTTTTTAGTCTAACTTGTCGTAGATGTTTTACAGAACGCCTTGTCTAGTCTTCTTGACGGTGGAGTTGAACTGCTCTCAGGGAACAGAGTTTAAATCTAGAATTTGCGAAAAATATTGTCATGCTGAGTGACAATGCACAGTCAATTCAACGTGCGCTGGACTGTCTGGCGATTCAGGTACCTACGTCGGGCATATGCCTCGAACCTTAGAAATGCAATTGAGAATTACGTACAGAAACTATACCATGTCGACATAAACTGGTGAATAGATCTAGACATCACTATATATATTTTGCACCAGCTTCTAAAGGAGCATTTTGACGGCACGACAATATGCAAATAAAACTTCACAGAAGGTGGGAAAAAGGATGGGATGATGAAACCACAACAAAATATTCCTTTCACTTTCACCTGTGCATTTGGTGATTTTGGTTGCTTTCGAATTACTTTTCATTTGGTGAGAGTTATGCAGACAGGCCACACAGCATTCGTGACACGGACTTCGGTTCTGAGCCGTATTCCGCAATGTCAAGAACCAACAACAATCCGCATCTCTTGGTCCCCAACCATGACGGCAACAGTAGACAAAACCGAAGAAAATTCTTCAAACCTCCACACCAAGTCACAGCCTGACAACCACATCGACTCTTCCACTCCTGCTTTTTACGTGAACAAAGAGCACGAAAAGGCAAACGATAGACAAGCATAAACAATATGTGCCGCAGCCACCGAAGGCAGTAAAAGAGCGATTATCTCAGTTCGAGGACGATTGTCTGCACTAAACACACGACAAAGCACCTCGTCATTGGTCACTCGATGTGCCGACCAGACACGAGCAATGCTTTGAAGATGTCGGTGGTCAAAATAGATAATGCCAGACATTCTTACTTCCGATAGGCCAGGACTCCCAATCGAAAAGATGAGCACTAAGAACCGTGAAATTGTACAACTCCTCTTCTTGAAGGGAACCGTCGGGTGTCATGGCGGCAACACGAATGTCGCGGATTCACGATAGGAGCTATAGGTTTCACAAATCATAGTGCAACCTGCTCCCCAATCATCCGCCCAAAGTGGAGATACAGGCTCCAGAGATATTCGAAGCCATTGATTGCTCTACCCAATCAGCACAAAAATGGGGTTCAGGTACAGGATTCTGGCAATCTTGAAGAAGTACTCTGCACTTTGAGCGTGCAAAGCTAATACCGTACCTAGAAACACTAATCACCAAGCGGATGCACGATGAATTGCCTGTGCATTGTCACTCAGCAAGACGATATCATCCGCAAACTCTAAATCGAAACTCTGTTCCCTGAGAGCAGTTCAACTCCGCCGTCTAAAAGACCAGATAATGGGTTCTGTAGAATATCCTCCATGAAGAACCTCAACAGAGACGGAGATATAAGATGTCCATGCCATACTTCACTGGAGAGAGCGAAGAGTGACAGAGGCCGATCTGATATATGGCGGCACTAGTATTCGACGATTGATACATCCTGCTGGGGTATTCCACGTCGTAATGAGCAATTCTATAGCGCAGATCCATTAGCAAAGTCAGCGGCTGCGCGAGTGTCCAAGAACACGATGACCGTTGGCTGTTTAAAGATGAAACAGTGCCCTAGCATCTGTCAGAGATTAAAGATTGGGTCGGTTTATACACGAGTAGAGCGAACCCGCATTGTTCATTATGAATTAACCCTTCACGCAGGTTGTGCAATCGGTGACGGGTCAAATCACAAATAATCAAGCCAGCAGAGTTCAAAATATCCTGGGTAAACGACCAGTGCTCATTGATGCTGTGAGGAGCGGCAATCCTAGCTTTGCAGCCAGTCCGCTTGGAAAGATTGATAGATAAGTCAGATCAGATAGCTTATCGCAATCTAACGGACGACGCACCATGGGTGCTGAGCGACCACAAGAGCACATGAATAGATTAGTGTGTACTAACGTATGATCGAATTCAAGGTGAAGCTGCGGATAGCCTCAAAGTCCTTGTAGACAGCCGCGTCATCTGTAGCTAATTGCGATGTGGTTGATTTGGATCCAACGCGGCCTCGAAGAGGGCGAATGGCAGGCAGCATTTTGGCAATTGGAATGTCTGTATTGAGAAACAATTGATGGTCTGGGTCCTAAACTAACAACAGTTCCTAATTGTTCGGAACGTGAAGAATCGTGACCAAAAGGGGTGACTCATTTCAGCATAGTCCACTTATTCTAACATTTTTGTTTTCCACCAGAATAACGATGTCGTCGTGCCATGTTGTGTATTAGAAGTCGTGTAACTTTTTACAAGAAATCATCCATGACCGCACCTGAACTGCAATATGTCGGTGCGTTATTGCTGTATACACAAAACACCATTGTGTTTGTCAGAGCGATGGATATTTAATCTACATAAACCACCAGTTCTCACCACGCATTGGCGACTGTCGACCGGGATCCATTCAAGTAGTGCAGCCTCAACCCTCTCAATGACAGCCACACCAAAGTCACCAAGACCAGAAGCCACGGTCTCGGGGCCCCCGGAAAGATGCAGATGAAACTTCACAGAAGGACTAGATGGAGATGTCCAGTTTAGTAACAGATATGGAGATGTCAGTGTAGTAACAGAGATGGAGTCTTGAATGTTATGTGGGAGAGAACGAGAGAAAACATGAATAAAGACTTATTCCAGTGATACTACCACTGGAATGGCTAACTGCAGAACGCGAAGGATGTGAGGTCATCGGATGGGAGGGGGATTAACAAGAATTAATAGGGCTACAAAAGTTGTGCACTGTGGAAGGTCGCTGTGGTGAATACTTGCAGAGCAAGAACCATTTGCACGATCAGCCATAATCAATGTTGTATGCCTTATGGGATGTTTAACTACTCGGTCGGTCGGTCGGTCCAGGGTGGGCACTTATATTATTTGAATGTACCTGTAGGCTTTGCTTAGTCAAGTGCTTTCTGCAGGGCAGCACAGTCATTGTAGACTAGCCGGTGGCCAGTTGGTTGGTTCATATGCCTCTTCTGGAAACCCTCGCCAAGTCAGCGGAACATGACAAAGAGGACTGGCCTCATTTTTTGGCGGTCCACACTCACCAAGTTTCACTTCCACTAGCGGGCTGTTGTGATATTTTTATGAATGTCACTTGCCAGGCGAAAACCCACCACTCCTTCGACAGTGACGCTGCTTGTCCCCTGCTGCTTATTTGGCGAGCTTAAGGCTACCTTGTTCACAGCTATCTACCTCGCTCCCTTATCAGCAACCTGGAGACGGGTCCAGCAATCGGCAATTAGGGAAAGCATGTACTAGTTTGTGCCGCAATAGACGAAATTTGATGTGAGAATGTCAAAGCTACGCACTCCGTGGGTGGCTGAACTAAATCGTCTAGTCCATTGGTGTATCATCTCGTTTATCGTCTGGGCGATCGCAATATCTGCCAATTTGTTTGAATCTAGCTACACTGTTTCCAGAAATAAGTCAACCGCAAATTATTGCATTCCATCTCGTAGAAATCTGCAACATCACTTCATCAGCAAATTGGTAAAGTAGCTGTGAAATTTTACGAATCTCGACTGGCTATTAATGATCATTAGTGGGTTTCACAACCGTAAACGTTCTGATGTCCTTGGTAGTGTGTAAAATACTGCGCCCCTTTTAGATAAAATGAGTGTTATAAATTGTTTCTCTTCCCCCAACGAGTGAGTAGATTTTAGATTACGGATGTCAGAAACATACATTTGAAGTGCGTAATGCCGTGAATGGCTGTTCATTTGTCATTTGGGAGGAATTCGCTTCATTTTCCAACCATTATTTTATTTTAGCTTATGAAATCCGATTGATTGTAGAAAACTGGTCGAAACAGCATGAGAGTGCTTGCGTGACAAGCCTCAGTAAGATTTTCTTCTGTTTCGCTTCAGAAATTCACTGAATTTTCCAATATCTGGAACCGATCACAAACGCAGAGGCCAGTCAGTGACTGTTAAACACTTTTTGATTAGTTGCTTGAATTCACTGATATTGACCGATATTGATTATTCTCGATTTTGTCACGAGATTCCGTTCCATCAGGTGGTCTCGTCACTTGCGATTGTTGTGCGGTCAAAGTATGACCAGTCGATGCAGTTTTCAACAACTCGTCATTAGTCTTTTGATTATAAACACTCCAACGAGCATGTGCACAGTTGCAGCAAAATTGCCTGGATCCATTACGCAGACCTGTTTTTCGCACCCTCTTGTAAACGAACAACAATATTCTCATCACTCATTCATATATCAGCAAACATTTGGAAGTCACGTCGATGCAGAATTGGTGAGCAGAATTCAGAAAATTGCTTCGTGATGTTAAGGACTCTCTAGAACTGTCCACATTGTGAGAGAAATTTGTTTTGTCAATAGATTGATCTTTTAAGAACTTTTAAGCTACCGGTTCTTGTGCTTAGATGACATCTAGCTGATGCACACTGAAACGCTTGAACGGTGACAAAAACATACTACTTGAGGTGATCTGGCTGCAGCCCGGAGAAACATCCATTCACTCAAGTGAGCGACCGATCCTCCAATACCGTCTGCGTTATGCGAGCTGCGCTAAGACACCAGGGCGAGGAGTATTTATAATATGTATGTATCAGTGAATAATCATGGCAAACTGCCCGATATAATATAGGAAGTGTCGTACCTTTATCGCCCTGTTACAGTTCACCTGCACTTCAGCTAGCAATTAACCAATGGAGAGAGCGTCTGGTTACGAAACAAGTGTGTGTTCATTTTATACGGTAACCAGTGGTCGGGCATCTGGTTGTGCAATCCGTGGAGAACAGATGATGCGACACACCACCAAGCTTGTCTCCACCTCAAGTGCACACACACACATATGCACACACACACACACACACGAAAACACGCGAGCATAGGTGCACAAATGGGCACAGATCAAAATGGTTGCGCAAACACTGGAAAATTTGTTGGGATTGGGTTTTTTATTGTTTATGTCACGTCCACATGGTTCTGAACACGTTGATGAGAAAATAATATTCATTTGACCTTGTCAGGTTATGCCTCCGATTTTTCAACTCTGTCGATTTAGACGTTTGGCGTGGAGTTTAAATTTTATTTTGTCGACACAGCCAGTTATCACTGTTGTGATCAGCTGCAACAGGGCGAGATTTCATTTGTTGCCCTTTTGTGGACGGGACCCAACTGCTCAACAATATATGCAGATTTTGTTCCAAATCTGAGTACATTGCACGCATTGAAATATAATGTAATTCCGAGTCTTTGGTGGTGAACTAATGGTTCATCGGAAGCAAAAATAGTTGAAGAAGCTGCCGGCCTGTTCGGAGATACATCTAATGACTAGGCACCAATCTAGTACGTCTAAACATGTATCATTTCACATATCGACTCACTAGAAGCGTTCCTTTACGAGAATCAAATACTTAACAATCGATCGAATCTGTAGCACAATGGAACGCCAAATTTTGATCAGTTTTGCTCACCCCGGTTGGCGTGACATTCGCCAATCTTCTTCGGCGATAACGCAAATGTGTCCGAACTAGGATGGAGTAGAGTACTGGTTCTTATCAACAAACCGCTGGACACGACCGTTCTCCCATTCCTGTTCCGAACCCAGCCAGTATTGCCAGACAGCCAATAGGCAGTATTCATATTTCTATAGATTCGTTTCCCGCATATTTATTCGCTCGGTCTCTTGGATTGATGTGAACAAACTGGACAAGTGACTGATTGTCAGCAAGAAACCCTCAACAATAACTGTACATTTAGGTTTATTAGTCATGTTAGCATTTCACATCCAGGATCAAAATAGAAACGGATCCAGGATCGATAACTCAAAGTGATAATTGGTTATAACAAAAACAACGCAGATGTCCATATAAGTCCCTGTACTACCCCGTGTTAATATAAAAACAAATTTCAATTTTTTCTTCAAAACCTTAGACACTTTCGCGAGTGAAATCTGATGTAGAGTGTGCGGTAGTTGTGAGATGTAAGAGATTAGCATAATATTTGTAATCCGACGGATATGTGCTCGGGGTTGAAACAACAACACTTTGTTTTCACCGTTTCCGTACCACAGTTTTATCATTGATGTTGAAAGACGAAGCATTTCAAAAACATTCGTTCTTTCAATATGCCAACTGGTCAAGTAGTCATGCGTTGAATGTAGCTAGTAAATGCGTTTGGCAAAGAAATCCTGCGAGAATTCGGTCGCTTCAGCATGATCACCGGCAGTGGAAACAACTATTTTGGTAGTTCAAAATGATAAGCGGACAAAGCTTGTCTCCCTAAAATTTGGAAGTTCGGCATTGATTGGGGTCGATCAGTGAACAGGCAAGTTGCACTTTTGACTTTCAGCTGAGTAAAAACTTGAAATTTGACTAGTGATAGTACTCCCGTTAGTTTACTCTTTGAATTGTGGTTATATGGATAAATAGTACACAATGTGTGGGTCAAAACAGTTCGTTCAATCCAAGGTAAGATGTGCAGGTGCGTAGAAAGGGGTTTCAGTAATTGAATCGAGTCAGTATCTGACCAGAGAATGTCCGAAGGGACAGGTCGATCTTATGGAGTGGGCTATATCTGAGTAACGGTTTGAAATAATGATCTTCGTTGCTATTGGTTTCTTTTACATGAAATTTTCACTCACTCAATACCCGCTGCACAATTTTTAAAAAATTACCAACACTGGAAGTGAATTGTAGGTTTTCGTGTTTTCTTGGCAGTGTCCACGAATTTGTCACCGAGAGACGTGAAAGTACCTAGTGATAACATTTGAATCTCTGTTGATCTCCTTAAAAATCTGTTTAAAGTTAAGTAATTAGAAACATTGCAACCCTAGGATTACTCTAAAAAAATAACAAATTGTAATTGTAAGAATGTTTTATATGCAAGCCCCACCACTACATTCATGCGTCAAGCATGTAATAATAACAGCATATACTTACTTACATAGGTGGCTATTTTCCTCTTTCATCGCAGAACTGCAGACATCCAGATTGCTATGAATGCTTGTCATAATCAACTGCTGTGCCTCGTACTGTTTCGTATTGAAACTGTCATTCTGTTGTTCCATTTGTTGACCTAGATATCTGATGACATGTACAGTGATCAGAAATTGATGGGAATAAGTAATACAATGCAGCCTGATGGATACTTTGTAGGACATCTGTTACCCGAAGTGGTCAAAAACAAACTCTGTGAGTCCTGTCCAAAGCACTTACGCTGCCCACGGAGAATTCATTATCGTGACCGACGATGATCAAGTGCTCAAGCTTACATTGTTTCAAGCTGGATTTTGCATGCTCGACTGCTCCCAACGCGCGTCAGATTCCCCAGCTGACAGCTCTCAGTTGGCGGCGGCTGTTTCCGAAAATGCCGCACAGTATTTTTTCCCTACAAATAAAACCAAAGGGCGTAAGAATAACAAAAGGAGAGAGTTGATCACTATGCATCGTCAGCTAGTGACCGTTAAGATTCTTAACGGGAACGTGACATGAAATTTACTAAACCGTAAACGGTCTGCACGGTTGGATATTTTTCCGAGAGTTTGGACTCAAAAATCATTATTTAGGTCATAGTTTAGGCTCGGATAGGACACCCTATCGCAGGTCAAACAGAGATTCCGGTACATACACGATTTACTAGTACCTAGTTGATTGTAAGCACTACATGGTAAACAATTTGTTTAGCATCGTCGAAGATCAGGACCAATTTCACGTCATAAGCATTTTCACATCTTGTTTTGAACATTCCAAGGCGATACTAATAATTAGCAACAGGGCTGATGAATGTGTATGGCACGCTAAATTGGCATCTTGTACATCTACGTACCTCTTACCTACCGAGGTCACAGTGGGTAATTTTCACTGAAATGATAACTCCTTAACTATTCTGTTCCTTGTGAGTAGGTCTAGAATGTAGATTATCTGAACTGTAGATGAGACGTTTGGAATCGTTCAGTTTTGCCGCTACTGCTGCTATTGAGGGAATGAATAGCCAATGATATAAAAACGGCCCTAGCTAAATTTAAACCCCTCATTGTCTGCTCATATTTTTCTGGTATCTCATTCGCTTGGAAACCGTGAACGTAGCAAACCCGGAATGTTCAATAACTTAGACTGCTCTGCTCCGACACTCCAGAGCAAAAACAAAGTAAAAACAAAAGAACGACGAATAGATCTCTCCGTCTATTGGAAGATGAAGTGGGAGCTCGTAGGTGGAACGTGTCTAGCTCTCACGACATTTTGGGAGTGTATCTCACTTAGATCTATTTCAGTAAGGACAAGAAGGCAGCATTCCTTGAGCCCGCAGGGTTCGCCAGTTTTGCGTTGTCCATTCAAACATGAGGATTATGTGGGCGTTTGGTGCAGCTTTCCTGATCACGGAAAGCTAAATGCGAATCGCAGAAGACTTATTCTTCCCGGATTTTTTGACAGTGTATGGCAAATGTTGAATGTCAGGCAGATAACAATGAGGCTTGTCAACATCGTTCATCTTGTAGGAAGCACTGATTTTTCACGCCATTACTTGATAACTTATTTGCTTACAGTTTCTGTCGTATTGCAGACATAGTCCTAAACCCAGCTTCCCAACTTGTGTCCTGAACATGCATGGAATTTATGCTTTTATTAGGAATGTGTTCCTCACAGAAACCAAATTCACGAAAGTGATAAATTCTGTATCAGGCTTAGAGTCGACTTATTTACTTGCAATAAAGGTCGCTAAATGAACCCTATCATGTGGTTCCTTTGCTCTCGGTTGGGAAATCAGTGTCATGCTATGTTGGGCTTAGCGTCAGGGGCCGGGAACATGCAATGCAATTAACGGGTACTGGTTAGTGATTTCGCTTTAAGATAAACGGGACAATCACACATTCCATATCGTCCATATACCTACGGCTTTTGTTCTAGACTACGAAATAATGCTGCCCATCTGTAAGCCACTGACGAACAGCCAATTAGCCCATGTTGGCATACATATGATTGGAAGCTATCGAACAAGGGCACATGCGATACATTCAGCTCTAGGCTGGTTAGTCAGTTAGAAATACTGTACAGGTCGATTGGAAATCTTACGCCGGCCATCCTATCAAAAGAATTACAAAGTATTTCCCATGAAGTTTTCATTCCACAAAATAAATTCACTACTTTTGTATCTTACAAATCTTTTCTTCGTCTTCTGGGTTTGTTGTCGTACGAAGGAATGCGACGAAATTGGTGGATGTCTTTCAGTCTTCTTCTCTCATTGCGAAGAAATTTCTGTCGTTCAGTAGGTCGTTAATCCAATTGTCGGCAAGTTATGGAAGCGTGTTGTTTGTCGTTCAAGCATGTACGTATCCCATGTGTTCGCTACTCAATTATTTCAACTGATTTTTGTCCATATGCTTCAATTTAAACAGAACAAGCCCCACAGAGCTGAGTCTATAGAATAGTGGCCGGTTTCCAAAAACGTCGATATCCAACGCCTAGAATACACTTTGTTTCGACCGCTCCATGTTACTGCTAAATATTTTAGATTTACGTGGGACAAGACTTCGCGTGTGCAAACGTAACATGCGATATTTCACTAGGAAAAGCAAAATCAATCAAGACAAAAAGAGCTGACGACTGAGGGTAGGTTCATTTAACCCTTTATGAAATAATCGATCTAATTCGCCCTACGGGACTGGTTCGTTGAGGCCTTGTAAAATTTAGTTCTTTTATCACCACTTACTACTTCCTTTATTTACTAATTCTTATTTATTATTTATGCTCCAGAATAGCGTGATTGAATAAATTTAGGTGCAAGACCAGGATTTGAATTCATTTTGATTAGGCAAAACAATGCAATTGGGAAAAAACTTGCTGCCGTTATTACTTTGCGCATTCTGTCAGGATTGGCGCATTAATCGCAATCTCCCGGTGCAGCTGATAATTGTCAGAAACGTGGGGCAAGAGACAGACGAAAACTTGTGCGTCTATGGGATTGAATTATCAATCCCAGTCGAATGAAAAGCTATTCGTTTTTCTAATGCAACAAATTCAATACGAAATAGCTGCAAGACAACCAGATAGTGGAAATGTTTCGCAGTTAGGCAAAGGAAAACAACGGCTTAGGTCAAAGGGAAATTGAATCTAAGGGAATTCAATTAACCAGATAAACTTTGTTATGTCACAAATACGATCAGTGTTTGCTTGTAGCTTCGAACAACATTTGCTGTTGCAAGAGTTAACCACCGAAAAACAGCACTTCAGAACACATTGAAATTGTGTTGAAGTCTTCTCACACTAAAATTCGATTCAACCAAAACATGCAAAATATGTCTTCAGTTACAGGATAACCTGGCGATTTAATTCGTCGAACACTGAGGTCGGTAAACTTAAATGAATCAAAGTGGCAACTCTGATTTTTTGACTGTTTGCTAACAAGCATAAGCGAAGGCTTCCCTGTGTTAATCTGAGAAATCAAGCATTTGGCTCCAACTGAAGCAAAGGAGAGAATGTTGCAGAGAAAAACAGCAACTGTGACAATGGCAGGCAACCACCACATTGGTCTAACGGGTCACTTTGGGATCCCCTTAACTGAAATTCTAATAAGAAAAAAAAAACAAGTGAAACAACACGGTCATCATCGTTTCCACACAAAAGTTTGCAGTCCTGCAGCGAAAATGATGAGCTTTTGTCCGAGTCTTGTATCATCACCTTCAGCCATTCGCTCTTTCAGTTCAGTCCTCTGAATTACGTCGCCATGATGTGTTGCAAACAAGTTCAGCTCTGTTAAAAGAGCGATCAGTGTGCAAAGTTAGTTTCGTGGGGTTCACAGAATACCATCATTAAAAATGCAGTTTGCAAATTTTTTGCTATTTCTATGATTGATCTTAACCGGCGATGGTCGAGCAGTTCATACCATGAGTGTTTCAACCTGAAGGTTACCGGTTTGAATCCCGTGGCTTCTGGTTACATTGCAGCCGTCCCACTGAAGGCGACCCTCGCAACGAAAATGCTTTGGGCTGTGATTGGACTAACGGAGGAAATGAAAACGAAACAAAGGAGTAATCCAATAAAGCAACGCGTTCGACTGATTTAATGACAGACTGATGAAGTGATGATTACTTCGTCTGACTACTTGTCGAGATAATAAGACACAAAAAATGTTTCAGTGATTTTTTTAGATGAATGTAGTTAGCCAAACCAGTGCTTGCTTTTATAATTCTTTTCAAATAAAATTGATAATAAAATAATCCATTGGACGTTAAATTTACTGCGCCTGGAGTTTGGAAACCATGGAGAAACAGGAATCTTTATTTGTTTACGTCAGGCCTCATTAGCAATGCGTATCCTCCTGACTCCGATGGGATTTGAATGCCGAATGCGTGACTGCGCACGCCGCACTTGGACGTAAGGCGGTCGGAGCCGACGCGACAACGAGTTTCTCTGCCTCAGGATTTTTCGGAAGAAATTTCTCATCCCTGGAATTTCATTGTAAAACTGTTGTAAATTAGAAATAAACAGATGTTGTGGGAAACACATCCTAGAAAAGTGAACCGTGATTGAAAAAACAAATTGAGATCGGTGATCTCGTAAAAATGTTAAACAAATGAAATTTTGACTATTGGTCAGCTTATAGATTGTTGTCTTCTGCATTTACTAATGTTTGCCCGGAAATACCAAAAAACTGATCCTTCTGGCTACGAAAGCCCAACGAAAGTGTAATGAAAAAACCAAATTACGGATGGACATTATGTTAACGTATCCTATATTGGAAAGTAATAGATAACCGGATACCTTAGATTATATTTTGTCCATCAAAGTGTGAAAAACTGTGCTCGTCCCCAAAGTTTACTTCCTGAAGTTCTAACTTTTCCAAGAACCCAATTCTGCTTACTGAAACAGGTGACCAGTTCGCTAGATCCATCTCAATGTTCCACAGTGTTCTACCCTAGCTTAATGTGTGTTATTCATTCACTATTTGTTTTCCTTCTCTCGTCAAACCTGTAAATAAAATGGTGAGTTTTCCCTACATCAGGCCATCCTTGACACTCCCGATTTTGAAGGTTTAAAAAGAAGCGATCTCAGATAGCACGTATCTATTTCCTCTTGGATATAAGCCTAAATCCATATAATCGGCTTGAACGCACTCTTCACTTATTTTTCTCAAAGGCTCCTAATGATTTTCCTTATCGCATTTCCGATTCCAAGTTATGCGTGATGTTCAGAACGTAACCTAGATAATACAAAAATGCGGGCATCTCATTCGCGAGAGTGCTTTCCTTCTTTCTAATGAGGAAACGGTGATATGAATAAACACCACAGATCACTTTTAAAGTCGTTCCTTAATATATTTCCTCGAATACTACTTCATTGCTTACCCATTATCTTCCCATCTCTGAAAGTAGGACGTGTCTTTCGAGATTTGCGTTGTTTCCAGTTAACTTGTCGATGGATAGATTGAGGTTTGTCTGTCTCTATCGCAAAATGTCACAAAATTTAGGCAATTATGCAAGCACGCGCACTTGCCTCTTTGCTTCCTGTTTGCTAAGACAGAGCTGAGCAAACATCCGAAGCGAAAGGCTTAGTCAGCAAAAGTCAACTTCAAAGAGTCACAATCACTAAAACGGTACCTTGAAGTCTAGTTGAAAGCACTGTGAAAAATAAAAGGCTGTGGTTACCCTTATCTCTGCAGCAATGATGCCACTTTGATGGGTGGTAAAACTGAACAATCTAAAGGAAACCAAAATCTTTTGGGATTAAAAAGAATAATTTTAGTGGTCACTGGTTCTCAGGTAATTTACGTTTTGCTTGTCGTGGACAATTCCTCCAAAATTACACATCATCGGATGTAGCGTCAATCGCAAGCTTCGAATTCGCATTTGACAGTGACTTGGAAATTAAACTTAATAATTTGAGATTCCCAATGGCCTTATTATATGGATATGAAAAGTGCAACCCACGGAACTAGGCGATAAAACTGATTTGGGCATGTAAGCCTAACGTAGTGTAATTTATCACAACCATCCGAACACATACAACGTACAATTAGTCCTAAAGTATCAACTGGTAGAACTGATCAGATGTTTTCGATGACCTTATTTGGTCTAAATGCCTGACCTGCAACGAGGATTAAAGGGCACCCAAGTACAACTAACGACAAGGGTGACGGAGGAATTAACTCTCAGCTGTCTTGACCACATGACTGGACGATATTTTCCGTTTGTCCGTCCTCGAGGGAGTTCAGTTGTGTGGACAGTGAAACTGCAAATTTAACAGATTTCACCAAGTAACCTGAGATAGCTCACGAAAAAGATGCATCGTGGGTTTTCGAAAAATTGTTCAAACTTTTAGGGAAAATATATGCACTTCGTTAATTTGATGACAACGAAATTTTCTTTAAAAAAACTAATGCAAAAGTTTATTGGCTGGATTTCTGATTGTGTTGAGCTCAGCAGAGGGACCTCCTTCATAACGATCCTCGTCGAGATAGGAACGCATGGTTTACTACCACGGAAACCTGTCCCTAGAATAAGTCTTAATGAGAAACGTGCACTAGGATTCAGCGGATGTTTTATTTGGTAGTTGCAGCTCTCAGATAGTGGTTTGCTTGAGAACATTTAATTATATTTCATACGAAGTAAAAACGAGGGTAGTCTCGGTACACATTAATCCTCCGTTACATAGATGTGATTTACATGTACCCAGTTCCTTGTTACCTCGTTTTAGGTATATGATAGCAGTATCGAAATGCTGCTATATACTCGATTCATCTTTCAGCGTATATTTACTTCTGGTAGTGGTTGCTACATTCCAGTATTTGGTGAGCTATTCTATCGCTCACTTTTGACATCTCAACCTGGCCAGCTGGAAGCCGTCATTCCAAAGTGAAAACTCCTGGTGGTTGAACAGAATCGCAATAAGGCGAAGTGCAAACGATGTTTTGTCAGCCTTCCGTTTATTAAGAATACATAAAAAGACTCAAAACACCTGCTAAGTTTGATGATGATCAGGCAATACTTTCTATTAGTCTGTTCTTACTGCGTAAGCATTCAACTAGTTTGTATTTTGTTTCGCAACGTTTTTCAATATCAGTGCACTAAAACTCTGACTACTTTGAAACAGTTGCGACTAAAATACCTGCCATCATGCCTTGATCCAATTACAAGTGTTTAGACTTCACAAGAGAACGTAGATACCTTCATGATAAATTTGGAAGAACCCTGCTTGCGCGTTCATCGATAGCCTGTTGCATAAATTCCACGGCTTTTGCATTTCATACGAACAGGTTCTTTTTCACTCACCTTTTAATTCATCCTTCTCCGATCGGAGTGGATTCGAGCTGGAATGCTTAAATATCGTCTTCATTTCAACTGCTTGACTGGCATCTATACATTTTGAGAAATCCGACTACGCTCTATCCTTTTGTCCCACAAAATCCTACTCCCTTTGGACTAAGCAGAGTCGGAATGATGCCAGCTCCTGCAAGTAAAAAGTTCAAAGCGATCGAGATGAGCTTGGCGAAAATGCCGGAAGCAGTTACTGGGATGTTAGCCAGATTGTATGCGACATGCCAAATTAGAATTCGCGATCCGCGCATTTTTTCATCTCAGTTCAATACTTTAAGTGGTATTCGTCGGGATTGGCCTCCCACTCGTCCCCCTTTCAAAATTTATTCTAATAATTGCTAAAATTACCCTATTCTCCTATGGGAATTGTGGCACAGATTTTAGCTCATCTCTAATGAGTGATTGAGATGGGTTTTCTGACTGAAGATCAACCTAAGCATAAGGTTCGTCTGGACAAAAGTGAATCGTTTAATGTTAGTAACAGCTTCGGTGGTAGATGTAATTCGCCAATTTTTCGACTATCACATAACTAAAGGAACGTTCACATGCCAACGAATTTTAACTTGTTTGTGAGTATGTTCGTGGGTGTCAATGCGTGTGTGTACTTTGAACATTTTGGCGGGTGAGAGGTTAGTTGCCCTTCACGTCATGCACGCTGTGATGGTAAAGTCAACTAACACAGTGACGTTTGAAGTGTTTTTCTCTCAATGATGTCAGGGTTGTCCGTATCTCAGATGCATCTGCCGCGTCTTTCTGACTGAGGTGAGTGAAGTGAGTGCGTATCGCCCGAGCCACTGCACAATAAAATCCAGTGTAAGTTCTGAATCCAATTCGGAGTATTATCTTCGCAGTAGCATTTTTCGCATAGGGACGGATGAAATATTTCGCAAGTTTATCCCTGCCTGACCGACGAATATCTCCCCAAGCATCACCAAGTGTTACCTAAATGGACTTACCATCCATTCACGTTCGTATCGATTCATATGAGATTCTAGTGAGAAACCAATTCGGAGTATTCTAGATTTTTCACAATCTATGTTGTATCTCTCTCTTATGGCATGCAGACCGATGGTTCAATCTCGCTCCAGTTTAGATGGAACTGCCTTCTCCGAATGCTAGCTTGTTTCATTCCTTCTGTGGTATGTTGTCCATCTATTCAGTTTTCTGTTGGTTTTTCCAAAGTATTCTGCTTGGATTTCCTTGAAAACAATTTTGTAGATGCAATTATCTTGGTCTTGTACACAGGCTTTATATTTAGCTTTCAATAATTAGCGTCTTAAAGTATTATCCATGCGAAAAAATGTGTGAATTTTGGAGTCAGTGAGAACCTCTTTTATTGCTTTCGAAGGGCCTGATCTATTCGTAAGTCTGACTGAGTCGGTTTTATCTTGATTGCCGATATGGAATATTCCGGTTGTTTTTATGAGGCGTGGCAAATAGTGATTGTCTTTTAGGATGTCGTTTAGACTTCTTAGTTCTTCTTTACGTTCGATATCATCAAGCATAGGTTTTGAACTCTGTTCGCTAGCGAGGAAACAAATGTCCATTTCACTTATTTTGGATGAAATGAACTGAATTCCAAATAATCTTGATAGGTTTTGCATTCAATGGGAAAGGCTTTTTTCTGCTGTTTTGCTTCAAAGCATTGATTATTCCTAGTTTAGTCCTGTAATACCCCATCGTTTCTGAATGAAGTTACATTTTTAAACAAACGCTAAAACCGTTGACATTAAAGAAATGAATAAACTTAAACATTTTCATGCGCATATGCAAAACAAGTCACGGGAAAAACAGTCGAGTAGATTTTGTACAAGCAAGTTGGAGGTGTGAGCTTTTCGGTCACACTGTAGGCGCAAAGAAATTCACGCGGTGGTTTTGGGTTGCACCATTTTCGGATGTGCACCGGTCGAACAAATCACGAACAGTAACAGCGAAACGAGGAGAAATCGAGAGTAAAAATAATGGAAATGTTCTACTAAAGCTCTTTTCCTTTATCCAAATCTGTAGTACACTCAACGGAAAACTTCTTCTTTCAGGCATTTTTGTAAAATCACGGCTACTCACTTCGAAGTTACTGACTAAGCCCGCTTTTATTGATTCTTGAACAGGTCAGTCTATAACAATGCATTAGGAAATGTTCAAGGGATTAGTTCAGTATGACAAAAAATGGATGTAAATGAGATTAGTTGAAATCCGTCTCAAACACCACGTATAACATCACTCCGGATGGACTTGTCGTGCAGATTTTGGGAATTCGACTTCACCATGCAACCCGAAGGCAACTAAATTAAGCGTGTTCGCGATGAATCCCATAGTAACTGACAGAAATGTATGTGCGCCCAAAAATAACAGGAAACACTAACGACAAGTGCTGTTTCACTGCTGCTGTTACTACCGGTGCCGCCATTACCGCTACCACTAGTGTTGCCATGTTATTACTATTACAACTGCTACTATTTTTGCCACTATCAATAAGATTATAATCAGTATTGTTACACTATTTCATCGTTATTTCAATTAGCACACAAATTGGACTGCTTTCTGCAAAATCAAAGATACTGGCCTAAAATGCGAAGCAGATGACGATCTGCCTCATGTTGAAATAAACTCGTTGTAGAAAAAACCTCTCGGTTCTGAGTTCCATCACGAAACTTCTTTCTGTTTTACAGCTGAATTATCACAGACTCCAATCAACAGCAAAATCAAACAACATTCAATCTGGAAAATTCATTCAAACGCTTTTTTTGAAATTTGGTATTTTCTTTCTTCATCCACAATGGTTGATGCTCTCATTCTACTAGCACTTGGTCAATGAATACTTCGTCGTGTTTCACGAAAAAGTAACATCAGTTATCGGTTGTGATATTATCACAGATTGTGTGAGAGTAAACACGTTTCATGATGACAAATTCAGTGTTTTCATGCGAGGAGCTATTTCGCATGCATGGAAGCTTTCACAAAACCCATTGGGACTGACACGTTGCACGCACGCTTCCACGAGCAGTCTCAAGACCTTTTAATCCCGCATATGGAACCGACTAATTCCTCGGGTTTACAAGGCAGTGGTGACTAATGTTTGGAAGCATACAATTTATTTACGTGACAAAAAACGAGAGTGGGGAACTTATGTATCGTTTCTTTATGTTCTAAAACAGTTATTTTTAATTTATATTAAAAAATGGTCATTGCACAGATGTAAGTTGTGCACACCAGTATGCGGTGTTTGGTTTTGTGTTGGTACCTGTGCGTACTTTGCCAGCGCGCGATTATTTTCAGGGGGTGCGATGTGTGGAAGTAAAGTGTCCTGTGTAGTCAGATCAAAGTTCGCAAATTAAAAACTAACAGTGTTTTAAATGACTTTGTATTTTCCGCTTAATATCCAGCATAGTCACCGGCATTTGCTATGTTGCTCTCTAATAGGACCGTTGTGGATTGAATTGAGAGTAAACACGAACACAAATCTCCCCATTGTAGGCTCAGATAAAATCCCTAAAAATCAGTAACAGCAAAAAGGAAGAAAGAAGAACGTAAGATCGCATTAAATGTAAAGATATGAAATGACATTTCCTAAAATCTGCTCCCTTGGTCCATTAGTATAATCAGCACGATTATGAATTTGCTCTAGTGACCTGTAAATAAATAGTTTATTCTTAGACACGCTATCATTGTTCTGCCAACGGGACGTCCTCGTGATTCATTACCCCAAAATATTTTATGCCTTAACATGAACTACTGTGAAAACTAGCATATCTCCACACTTTTGTTTTGTTTTTCTTCACACATAATGACTTCACTTCGCAGCTTGAGATGTCGACGAAAACAAAAGTTTTAACAAAGATGCAAGAACATTTCTCCATAGAGGGGCGAAAAATATGGATACCTAGACAAGTAGACCAATTAAACCCTGGCGACAGTCAAAACAGAGACATCTGATGCTATCCATGAGAAGTAGAGAAATCACGGAGACTGGTCACTCTTCTCCGTAAAGATTAAAACTTCATTGGCTCGAGAACAATACGAAATTACTATGGATGGTGAAGTATTCATGTGTGCACAGCAATAATTGTTTTTTGGTAGAAGTGCGAACAGTAAACGCGTAAAATAACAGAAATTGCCTAAGTCATGCAGGTCGTGGTAGCGAGCAATATGGTACTGGAGCTTGCGTTTAAATTTTGCTCTTCTGTGCGAGCAAATCACACTTTGCTGTACTGAACTGACCAAGTCATTTTAAGCTGAAAGGTAAACTTTGAAAAGCATTTAGCTTGGGGAATAATTGTTAGAACTCAAATTCATCTTTTCGGAATTACTCCACTAACTTTTGGGACAGCGAGGGGAACAGAGAAAGCGAGAGAAAGAGAAGATAGTGCGCTCTCCGGGTTGTTTTTTAAAGACGGGTCATAATTCCAGTGCTACTCAAAAATCCATACTTTTCGTTTTTCGATTTGTTTCCTAGCAGTCTCACTCCGATATTGACTCTGTTGGTGAACTTCACGAGCAACGTCCAAGAGACCGTAAAAGGTTTGCACAGGTCATTCCTTTTTGTTCTACCATAAATCGGCAACCACAATCTATTTCTCACATACTGTGTCTCTCGGGGAACAATGTACATCGAATTGGGCTATCTGCCATCTTCCCAAACACAAGGCTTCGTCAATTCAACATATTCATAATCTGTGATTCCGTGAAAAATAAAATCCAGTGGGACTAGTAAGTTTGCCGCTCGAATTTCACCAATTATATAAAGCGATTACTACTCTATTACCGGTAATGGTCAGATATCTTAAAAAACAACTTATGAACAACAAATTTTATACTTTTGTATTCAGGGAATTTTAAATTGCTTTTGAAACAAAACGCTAGTGAAAAGAGTGAGTGAAACTTCTTACTTTGAGCAGAAGAACTAGCTGATATGACTCTAATTTCAGATTGCGTGTGGTGGCTAGACAAGCACTCGTTTGGCATAACTATATTTTTTATAATTAACGTTCATAGTAGCTCGAGTTGTGTGTATTCAGGTAATTTTGATGTTTTTTAGTTACTCCTTTAGACACCAAAACTTTCCCCATCTCTACTAGAAGACATTATTTTGTGCACTAGCAATAGGAACATTAGGCGTAGTAAAACTGTTTTGATTTAAACACTAATCTCGGTGCTAAGGACCTATTTAAATGTTGTGATGGTTTCAGGTTGGCCCTTAGTATAATTAGGGTCCGTAAGACTAACCCAACGGCTTTCACGAAAAAAGAGATTTTTGAAAACAGTGATAGAACGATGTTGTTTTTCACAGGAGTTCGTGCTAAAATATAAAATATTGTGCATTAGTAAATTATAAAAATCCCTGGTCGGCCGAACAAAGTCAGTGAACGGATGCCCGAGGACAAATCACTTATGTACGAAAAGCTGTTCGGTACATTTTGCCCACGGAATATTTAAGATTTTAATACATTAGATTTCGCCTACTTCGGAGCAGACAAGGAACCAAGCAAACAAATATTGAGACTGTTTACATGCTTGACGTTATCTATCAATAGCTGATGTTTCACTCAATCTCAAACAATCAGCAGCTAAAAGGCCACGGTTTTTCATCCACAACGTCATCAAATGGGCCTTACGCCATTCTGTTGTCCATCGCTAAATGAACTAGACCACTTACGAAACGGGTCTAATGAGTTGGGTATAGCCGGCGAAATATCACCGAGTACACCATCCAAACTGCGGTCTTCTTCCGATACCATCAGCACAGTCTTGCAAAATTTCTACTCTCAGCAAATAAACTAAATTTGTGGATTTGTGAAATTGTCAAAGTTTATCATTATTATTATTACTCTGCAATCCAAACTTTAAATGGGGATATTTTGGCTGGCAAATGAATATAGTTATTACCGTACTTGGTGATGAAGAAGTCCCAATTTTTTGAGAATCTTCTATATTCTAATCAATTCTGAAGAAACCCGTAGCAAATCTTGGTGCTTTTAACCGGAACAAAATGCATGCAAAAATTCATTCACTGAATTTAAGTGAATTGTCCCGTCTGTCCAAGAATGGGAATGCTTGCGCGGCGATTCTACCGACCAAACGTTCGAGTTTTGGTCCGGATGAAGTCGATTACCAATTCACAGCGCGATTCGCCCAAAAAATAGACTTCCCACGTTCTGGATCTTACTTTGAAATCTCATAGTAAAATGTAGCCCAATTTGATGCGGAACCAAAAGAAGAACAAGACTGCTCCGCAAATTCTAAGGTGCGATTCATGAATCCAAAACTACGTACACAACAACCATACCTTTGACAGTGAGCTTCAGTCACTACCCAGCCAAAAAATATGGTCAAAAATAGGATAAACATATGCGTGAAAATGAACACTCGATGAAAGAGAATGAATAAAAAGTACCTGTCCCGTGGTTAAAGCAAACACAACAGATTTTGCATGCTTGATCAGGTCCAACAAACATTTGCCTGAGCGTGATAACCAAAAATCAATGTTAACGAACGGAACGTCAACAGTCGACCAATGTGGGCGATAAAATGAAAGTGGACTGTAACAAAGCAAGCCGCCCCAAGTCAAATGACCCGTGACTGCACCAAATGTGCGTAAAATAATCTCAACTGGAGAGCTTAAGGACAAAACAACGAAGGACAAGTACATCGAGCCCAAAATAGACAGCGACCGAAACCCGTGTCATTACGAGCAAGTTGGACAGGACTAGACTGGTATCGGGAGAGGAATGAACAAAAGAGGGGAGGGAATTTTCAACCAATTCGGATGTTACAGCGATCCTCCAGGACGGTGTGCAGTTATTTCAGGGTCTCTTGTTTTCAAGATAGATCCGGAACTGTTCATTGCTGGTTAACAATAAACATACGACTTAGAGTGAGTAAGACAGCAAGAAATGTGTACAATGAATTGACAGAAAGCGCAATACATGTCAACGGAATGAATGAGAACAATTAGGGACTGCGGATCGGACTGCGTAGTCAAAATCCAAATAACAAATCACACATTTATGGCTTACAGTGCCCTTATTGATTACTTTCTCACCATTAGTCAGACATTATCATGCGTTTAAATAAATACCAACCGCGGTATCCCTTGCTATGTTCGATTTACTTCAAAAAGAGCAAAGTTTGCACCACTTAAAACACTATATAGGAATATGATAAAAATGTAATTTAACTTCCAAATTAGAATACGTTTCCAATTTATGCGATACCTAAGGTCATATTTTTTCTCTGAAGACTGTTTATAAATAAATAAATTCGAAAGCGATACAGACGCAAAAGTACAGCTTTCAACAACGACAGGTTGATCAGTCCTTGATCAAATATTGACCATAATGCATTATTTGATGAATAAAATTTTCTTCTGTTCATGCTTTGTGTTAATCCGCATTGCTTACCCAGAACAAATTGCTTGAGAAATTCCGGAGATCTGTTTGCCGTTTTAGTCTGCCTCGGAAAATAACCCTTCACAAATTGCGACCGAATGTAACATATTTCCCAACCAGTCTGACACTTCTTTCGGTATTTTCACTTGAATGATCAAACTTTTCAACTGGAACGCCATCTTCAAACTATCGATGTTTTGCCCAAAACCTCATACCGCGAGACAGTGGTGCTTTTGTTAAATACCATAAACAAAGTTCCACGTGGTGTTTATCACTTGTCACATTTCGATGCGACAATGTCCAGGATTTTTTCCCGGTTTCAGTTCCGCCAATGTTCACTCCAGTTTTCATTCATTCATTACCTAAGTATTAAATTCATTTGGTTGTTCGCTCATTCAATCATTGATTCAGTTTGTCAGTCATTGGGAGGGAAACTATGCAGTGAGTGCGCCCGTTATTAGATAGAACTTTATGTTGTAAGAATCCACCTAGAAGTGTAACCTTAAGCCGATTTGAAACACGGATAAGTGCATTACCAATTTTTCTAACCGGAACGAGTGACAATGAAGGAAACGCATTTCACCAGGCTTTTGGGCCTAGGGTGAAGAGTGAGCGATTACTTGTACGCATATCACCTGAAAAGCTTTAATTTGTTGAATAACGAATTCAGTGAATGCGTCTCTGAGTACATGGCTACCAGAAAGTTAGAACTTGAGGGACACAGAAATTACAATAAGATTTTTTTCACAAGAGACCAAGGACAATGATGGAATGACCCTTGAGCCAATGAATTGGAGCTAACAAAATGGTAAAATGACCTAATTGTATTCATAAGCGGGCAGTGTATTTTCAAATGTTAAATGCAAAGGAGAGGCGTTTTAATTTTGTGAAAGCCTGGTTCACTTGATGTCAAGCTGCAAGACCTCAATCCTGTACCACCCAAATCTACTTTACTCGAAACGAAACACGACTGAGTTGTTCCCCATTAATTGATGCTAAACTGCAAGCGTCGCCTAAGATCGCGAACTTTAGGAATTTCGTGAAGGGAAACATGGTCCCGTAATTAAGTGAATTAGTGAACAAATTGTAATCCATGATCCAATTTAACAGTTTTGTTGTCAAACCGAAAACCATGAGCTACAAACAGGACAAACACTTCACCGACCTGAGTGTTTAAACCCTTATGCACACTTCGCGGGACACAAGGAAACACAAATTTTTAAAATTTCTCCTCTTAGATTTTTTTCTTGCAATGTGATGCATGGAGCGAGCAAGCGCCTGAGCGTGTTAGACAAAAGGGACCGCGAATCGTCATCCTGAAATTTGGTTTGGTGTAAAATGACTTGAGGTCTGCATAGGTCAAACATGGGTGATTACGTGCACTGGAATCGGATCTCAGGCCCTGTGACTAATCTTAGTTACAAAACTAATTTTCTTGATAATGTGAATGGACTCACTTGCAATCGTTCACTGGTATCATACCTTTCCCTTTTCCCACGTGCCGGTTAGCTTAGTCGAAACTTCTGCCTCGAATATTTCTCCCAACCTTCACTTCAGTATTTTCGTGAGACATCGTAAACATGTCAGAAATGTCCCACAGAATATTTGGCGACGACGAGTAAACCTCCCTCTATTGGCTCTAATTTATCAAGACCAACATAGCTGCGTGTTCATAGTAGACCAGGAAATGAGAAACGTTTCAAAACATTCGTGGACTGTATAACCGTAAGTGTCCAGTCATTTTACCCACATATTGCCCATCAAGACGATCTGTGTACTGATTTTTGTTCTGATTGTCGTTATGAAATATACCGATTTCGTGGGATCAGCAAAAGTTTGAAACACTCCTACTTTTCTTAGTAAGTTGATCACTGAATATTTGCTTCTCTTTTTGGGAACATTTAACCTCAGGAACGTATCAGTGTTTTAACCAGCCCCACTTTATTTAAAGGTGAGATATTCTAAACCTCGGTGAAATTGACTGTTGGTGGTTGCCTTAAAAGCGGTTTGTTTGTTTCACAGGAGAGTTTCACTTCTTACGGAGTGGCTGCTTTTCTTGATCAGAGAATTCAGAATGATCGGTGAAGGTACTAATACCCAACTGCCGATAAAGAACTTCATTCTAAGGATACTGTCCTATCAGAGTTGAGCTGACTGCACCGCAAGCGAGCTGGGCACTGATGGTCGCTTAGTAGCGTGTGCAATACACAGGACTTCTTCATGTACTAGCATGCGAGTGCAAGTAATGTTTTGACAGAGCCCCGAGTCTCAGCAAGCAAGGGACGAGTGTGACCTTGAAAACCAGCCTTGTTTGGTCAGTGGTAGGCAGAACAAGCATAAGTAGGGTGGACTTACGCAAGTGAGTGAACAACACGTCCGGATTTGCGCTACACTGCTTTCTGTTGAGTTGTTGCTATCGCACAAACACTCAGTTTACAGTTGCTCTACGGATGAATAACTGAATGTGGCGTTGCCGATTAAGACTTGGTCGCGGTTAATGAGATCTGATTGACTGATTTACGTTTGCAATTAGGATACGAGTTGTCCATGCACTGGTTGTAAATATGTAATAAATCACAAAATACAAAGTGATCGAATAAACAGCTGGGCAGTTCAACTGATAATTTACATTGCGTAGGCTACATCGACAGCCAACAAGCGACGATTCCATTTCATGGATTCTTGCACCACAATAATTACCAGGTTGTCTAACCCACTGCTCATGATTCGAAAGCAGCATTATGATGGACAGCAGTTTTTGCAAGTCACTTATTTGGATATTAATCCAAATCGTTGTTATTTTATCAGTAGCTTGCACGTTCTATCGAATTGTGTTCTACTTTTGGGCTGTGCAGAACAGAGCGTGATGTATTAGATATATGTGTGAAGAAATAAATTGCCCAGTCAGTCAGTCTGATTCTATCTGGTCGATTTGTTAATACTGAATTGACTGAGGCAAAGCCCAGACGTACAAAAATTATCGGATTCAGCGAAGCACCTTTAATTTTCTCACTGATTTATTGCCCATCAGAAAGGAGAAACACTGCCCATCAGATAAATAAAAGTTCAGGTATCATTCCGAGTGAGTATCGTTTGTCCTCCGCATATATTCTGTCCCGAAGAGGAGAATCTAGGGGAAATTCCATCCCTCGAGTCGTCTGATACTCTTTCCGCTTGACCTAGTTGCGAAGATGTAATCCGTTAGGGAGTAGTATGTGACAATTAAGTACGGCGGTTGGGAAATTTTTGTAATTCCTTTCGATCTATCGCTACCGATAAATTCGGATTAGTTCAAAATGTCAACTAACTTTCTGTACGTGCTGGTCACTTGTATTGTTATAAAATCTTTGTACACTATTGATGAGAACAGTTTGAGTCATAACTAAAAACAGTCACATTTACAGTAACAAATTTTAGTAATGTGCACAAAGAGTCGATGAAATGAATCACCACGCCAAACTGATAGATAGAATAAAACATTATTTAGCTAATAACCCGTTTACAACGGGAAAATTTCCTAAAACCGTTTTCAGTGGAAAACTGTCTCAGAGACGACACCTTATGCAGCCGAAATGTCCGTAGATTACACCAGTCACTGACTGTGTTATGCTGTAGCATCATAAGTGTACCACTGGACAAAAGTGGTACATTATTTCTTTGATACACCTCAAACCAAATTTTAGCTTATGATCGTTTAATCGGACTGGTCAGTTTGAAAAGTTGTGTTGCAGTTGTAAACAAGATCATACCCTTACTCTTGGACATTTGGATTCCTTGTGAGACGTGCAGGAACAATCTACGAAAACATCTTACGACCTCATGAGTGAATTGATCAAACGTATTATCATAAACTTACGACACTTCCTTATACTCGGGAATGATACACAGTTTCAAGTTTATCGGGAAGCACGCAGTTGCTTGATTTCTAAGAATAACGTTCACTTAAAAACGGTTTTTAGTCTGAGTTTCACTTTACCTCTTATCATGCGTCCTAAACAACTTACAATTGAACAAAAACTGGTTATCAATCTTTCTCAGATGTTGACCATTCCAAAGATTGAAAGCTGTCTGTGGTTCTATAAAAACTTCCAGTACATCTAAAATAACATGATCAAGTGTATGATTTCCCAACCTTTTTCAGGCAAATAACCGGAACTTAGGAATTACTTGGCGCAACTGGAAGTGCAGTGAACTATCGTTTAGCAGGCTGTCCGACGCGCGGTTAGTCTGCCGATGAGGACCGAAATCAAGCATAAATTAGCCCTGTGGCATTGGCTTACAGAGTTCTCCGTTGGTTTTCCGCTAACTGATTCCACGTCGTAGGTTTAGCTTGAGGATTACACCCACATTGTGAAAGCCTGTCGTTCGGTCACCGCCCTGCTTGTCTAGATGAGGCCCATCAAAGGATTCATTTCGTCTCAGCTAAACGTTTGCTTGCATACAAAGCACATTTATTAAAACAAACTAAAGTATTAGCAAATAGATCTTCAGTGGCTTTTTGGATTCACATGAAATGAAAAGCCCAAGAGGTAGCTACAGTGAAGCGGCAAGGGTATCGCCATGGCAACCGACATAATCAAGATGTCCTATCGGACAAAGCATTCTGTTTATCTAGATAACCGATATGGAACAATACTAAACATGTGATCAAAACATGCACTGGCATTTGCCCAAATGCGAACAGATTTTAGTTATTTTTCCTTGAATTTATTTTTTGATTTAACAACAAGCTTACTAATAGTCGAGTATTTTATCTCCACAACATTTCTAATTTTTCATCCGAGTCCGCACACTTTAAATTTGCAATTCCGAATAATCCTTATCACGTATAATCCACCAGCATTGCATCAGTTTATGTGGTCTAAGCATGATTTTGTGTAAAATGTTCAATGTAATACATTCACTGGAACTATTTTCCAGGTTTGTTTTCAAGTTAAACACTATTCATTTGACTTTGAACGGAATACGCTTGTAACTGTATATATACATATATATACATATATATGTATATATATATATATATTCTCGGTGATCATCTTAGCTGACCTTGCAGGAAAATGGGAGTTATTTGCCACCCATTTAAACAGATATCCAAGATTCAGTGCTCTGCTACTCAGCGACTTTCAAGTTGCATTCTTATCAGGTAAATTTTGCCAGGTCAAAATATTTCTCCTTTCATAGAAAGCGGCGCAGTAATAATCATTCGTGCCCTCCTACAGCGGAATATCTGTGTATACGGTCAACCAAAGGTCAAGACTGATAAACCAGGATGTATTTGTACAAAGAACAGATAAAGGAAACGAGAAAACAGGAAATGTGATTATGAGGAACCTAAACACGTGGGCAGCAGAATGAAAAATTTGGCTTGACATACGGTTGGATAGGTGACTAATTGTTCCCTTTTAATGAATAACGCCTAGCCAACCCTAACCCTGATTACACTTGTACTTTCCTCAGGGAAAAGTTCAACTTTCTCAGGTTAAAAAGGATTATTAAGTTAACTGTCGGTAAATAAGGAATACATTCTTTCAGTCGCTTAATAGCACATACTAGTAAAATAAAAAATATCGTAGCGTGGACTTCAATCTTTGCCACTGTAGCAAACAACACGTAGTGAAATTTGCCCGAAAAGTTCGAAAATAACCGTGTTTAATCAAAAGAATTTGTTTATCTAACCTAGCTGGGGAAAGTTTTAGACCTCGACGGCGTTCGTACCCACGCATGGAAGCACCCAGAGCGTTTGTACCAAGTTTGCTTTGCCAGTTACTATACGAAGCCATGCCGAAGATGGCTTAAGCATTTTACTTGAGGATTGATGGGTACCCGCACAAATAACGTAAGCAGTGAACCTCTCATAGTTTGACTTTCATAAGACCCCTTTTGAGTGGGTGCGTCAACAGCATCAATGGAAATTTCTCATTTTTCTCGCTCTCGGGTCTCCATCGTAATGCTTCAAATCCAGTTTAATCTTGTTCAACATTTTTGTCATACGCCCTTACTTTTGGAATTAGGGATTTGTCTGTCGTCTGAAGTACATTCGATACTTGAGGTTTAAGGTTTCAGGACCCCATGGAGTGTCTTCCAGACGACTGACAGGAGAAGGATGCAGTACTTCTTTCCGTAAGATTCGGTATACATATAATTTAACCCTGTTTTCTACCTGTATCCCCATTAAAACAGACCGAGTTATCTTTTCCAGAATTCCTCCGTAAGCTGTTAGCCATCGTAGAAAAAAGATATCAGTTGTAAGGAATGGAAAATCCATTCATGCAATACCCATTCAAAAGATGACGGCAAAAGACGGAATCGAACGGGTAGCCTTCATTTTACTGTGTTGATCATCTTTCCTCACAAAAGCAAGCAACGCAGATAAACATCCGACTTTTGAGAACGCTTCATTTCGATGTTATTGCAAATGACCTGGTTTAAGTCATTGGAGTAGCCTCGGCGGTTGCCGTCCAACGGAGGAGGGCAGCAGGATCGATCTGTTTTTGAGCCAGTCATGGAGTATAATTCCAATAGGCACAGATTCGCCATCCTACTTTGGCACGTGACACAAAAGGTTCTTTGCACAAGATCTGGGTGGATTTACTAACCTACACATATTTTGCATCTTCATTCCCTGTCGGAAAACCATAAAGAACTGTTGGTGCATAAAAACAAATAAATCGTCGCACACTCAGCGCATTTTCGCCCTTGGTGTTTTTGTTTGCAAGTCTGTCAGTTTCAGCTTGTCTTTAATTAAATATTCAACAGCCTCTGAACAGCAGACTTACGGCTTTTTAATCAGCATTCTTACCTTTGTTCACAAGCTGTAAGGACTTCCATTTAAAAACACAAAAATTTGCCTGCATCTCGTTGATCCATGAATGACAATTACCTCCGCTCAGCAACCCCAATCTCTTTGTCAAAAATCAAATAGCAAATTTCACTTAACCCCAAGAGGCCAATTTCAAGTTTTTGATAGGCGATCACAAAATGTGATGTAAGGCTTTTGAAATTAACTTCCAATTTTGTGGAACAGCATCAGTCACTAGTCTCTGAAGTGTTTGAACTTTGCTCTTAGATTTCTTCGTGCTAGCATGCATTGTTATTTGCAATTTAATCTGAACTAGCCCATCTATCATAAATCATCTCTCCGATACCTCATCTTTGCCTGATTTGTCTGCTACTCTTGTGCTTGTTGTGAACAGACTGATTTAGGTCTAGCACTTGTAATTGGTTGAATTTACAAACAGCATTGGACCTTTTTTTTCGGCAATTTCAAAACATGGGCACGTATGTATAAGTATCTATGAAACGTGAATGAACACAATCGGTTTCTTTGCAGAAACGCAGATTATTTGCAGGTAGCAATGAATTCTGGTGCGCAACATGTGACCTTCAAGCCCGTTCACCACTGTTGCCAACCGAATACTGCGCACACCTCAGATTGTTTTGCGCAGGTGGCTGAAAAGTTCAAACTGAAGTGTTATACGTTTGTGCGGAATATTCTTCTTCTGTCCTACTGAATTAGATAAAGTTTGTCCTGTCTTGTTTAAAGCCACATTAAGTTTTTTTCACCCAACCCATTGTAGATTAGTTCGTTACAAATCGCCACCCTCGGTATCAAAGTTGTATTTATCCTAGGTGCAATTATTCATCATTTATAAATTTGGCTTTGATTTTTCGTGCAAAACTTTTCACGTCACTTTTCAAAAGTATCAGCAATTTTTCTTTTGGCTGGCAGGAAGAATGCCTGCAATGCTACCGTGATCTGACAGGAAATACCTTGAGGTACTGGGTTCGCGAACAGAGGATGGGCTTTTTCTGCCTTAGTATAAACCATTTGTTGCAATCATTTGTCTCTCAAATCCGTTTCATGGTACACGATCAGACGGATTTAACCGCCGCTTATCAGCCTCCGGCTATCTTTGTCTTTAGCAAATATTTGCTCACTAAAACTTTGGTTGTTTTGAAAATGGTACATGTTTTTCAGGTCATTTTATTGAATCCCGCTATTCATACCTGATAAGCCCGGCTGTGGAAAGAGTTGTCGAAACGAAGCGAGTCTATTGTACTCTAGTCAGGCATTGTAAAAATCGATTAAAACGATTTAGTGACACCGAAGGTCTACTGAACGATATCCAAATAATAAAAACCACCGTTTATGATCTCCCTAATTTATTTGTTCTCGCAACTCTAAAAGACTAACAAACGTAATGTACACAAATGAGATCAAATGATTTTCCAGCCGGTCTTTAGGAAGAAGTTATAACCAAGAATGAAACTCTAAAGCAAGTCGCAAATGAGGTACTTGCCATCAAATAGAACAGGCGTTATCTCTGAGTTTCAGATGTTGGATAACCAGCGGAAGCCGAGATAGTTCGCCTGCGCCGTTTTGAGAACTTCATAAACCTGAGTTGGTAGGACCACCGAGGAAAGCATAGATGCCAATATATTAGCAAAAGATTACAAGTCATTTAATTGTTCTTTTTAGTCAATTTACAAACTTTCATAAATTTCCATTCGTTTACTGTATAACCCATTAAAAAGTGCCGTTTTTTTTTGTGTCCTACAAATGTACCTTCATTTAGTTTCTAAGTTCTTAAAGAGGAAACGTTTCTGCGGCTAGTTACTATTTCCGCAATCTGTATTTCCCGTATTGATGAATATTTATGAAACAAACAGTGAATCTTCGGTGCGAAGAAGATGCAACATTTATTTTAGAAATATTTTTAAATCAGTATATCTAATCACAGAATCCTTTGTTTTTGGTAAATTTGGAAGCAAAAAGATGCTTCTTAGTAGTGAACTTCTCCATGACGAGTGCGGTTTATTCTTCATTCCACGAATGCTAGGGTGGCGTTTTTCTGAATGTAACTGGTCAAGAAGTGAATCAGTAAGAAACGTGTTCATCAGAGGATACAAAGCTTCATCGCCAAAAGCCGCCCTGATGTCTGACACGTTATTCTGCTTTTCCTTCGGTATTGTTTTCTTTGGTGAATCAGCCACTTCGCGTTCGTTTTAACAGTAATTCCAATTCCGCAGACACCTTTCAACCTCCGGCGATTTGTTAAACCGATTCTCTTTTCATTAGTTCATGGTAGCTCAATTCTTTCCCGCTAAACCTACTTTATCTGGGTGAATTGCTGCTCAATGTTTTATATCATGGTGAACTACACTCCATTCTGAGACTCTCGAAACATATGAAGAATGCAGCGCATACTCTCATATTCAATAATCAAAGCGTCAGTTATGTAAGCTCTCGTATGCTGATTATTCATTTGGGAGCTAGATTACTTTCTTCAATCACAACCGGTTTCTACACAAAAGAATACGAAAATGTCCTGTACATAAAGTTCTGCATATTGAATGATTTCAAATACCGATATAGTCTGGAGCTCCGGTAGTTGGTTTAAAAGACCGAGTTATTGCTGTAACTGGCTCTTAGGTCGCTTATTTTAAGCGATCCATCACACTCCCTCGAAACTGAAGTCCAGTATCTTAGGTAACTGTTCATTACCGGATTTCCATAGGCTTTAAACTCTATAAATCTATTACGTGGTACTTCGGACGACGCCACTCGTAAAAATAGCTCGATCTTCTTAGTGCTCGTCTGGAAATGAACAACAAGCTTTAACCGCTTTTATATGAACAAATGAAAAACGTAGTATCGACTGTGTTTGCCGTCTATGGGCCGGCACAAATATCTCTCTGTATAGCACACGACCGTTAAAAAAAGTTACAAAATCTTACTTTTTTCATTATAAGGCAAATGTACAGTATTTCAGATGGATACCGCCAAAGACGCCATCTCGGAACTCCAAGTTTTGATGAATTAGTGGACCGTTTCAATCGACCGGCATAACGTAGTCCTCTGTGATTAGTAAATAGAAACTTTGAGACTTATGGTCTGATAAATCACACAGAAAACCGTGCACTGCACAACGGGCAATGACTATGGAATTTGAAGCATGCGCTAGAATGTCCAACCAAAGTCGACGAAACATAAATATATAAACGTGGAATATAAATCCCGGTTTTCCTTATAATTTCACATCTGCCTAAATAGACTGCGTCAAAACCAAGAACATAATATTAGACCTAGGAGCATTAAATCTTGTTCTTCAAATGAAAATGGATTGATAGATGTACATCCAGCTCTCACAAATGGCTTTAGTTTATTCGTCCACCAAATGTCTGGTCCGATTCATCGGCGCCCGTAAACAAAATCAAATGCACTTCGACCCGCCACATGCCAATTACCTAGTCATTAAGTTTTCCGTAAATGATGTGGGAATTTCTCCGCATTCGAAGTTGTTATCCCTATCCACTTCTGTCTGCCTTTTTCTCCAAATGTACCCTGTTATTAAACCAGCCCTCATGCCCAGTTAGTCATTGGTGGGGATTTACTGCGCACAGCAATACCAATTTCCATGCTTCGCAGATTGATTTGGTCTTACCGCGTTTCTTTTTCATTAAAGCGATATGCACTGCCTATCAAAACCATACTTGTGCATCTCTTACTCGCCTATTCCCTAAAGCATTTGCAAAAGTAATGGCCTGTACTAAGGCATAGCTGTCTAAATTTGAGGTCTGGCCACATCAGGATTCTATTCCAAACTTGCGTTGTTTTGGCAGCCTTCATCCAACAAAAGGGTATTCACATTACAGGGCATTTCCGAATGAATGCACTTCAAAGTACTTGCGCTTCAGACATGCAATCAGAACAGAAATCGGCGTCAAAAATTTTTCCTCAGGTCTACTACTGTAAAAACTGAGAACCTGTGCTTACCCAAATTCCGGTTTTATCCATTTCTTTGCAATGTACGACCGAGCTCCATTTGCGCTCATGCTTTCTATTTATCGTGCAAAATTTTTTCTCGCTCTGTTTGTTTGTTTGTTTGTTTATCGTTCGGTGCATCTTTTACGCCCCACGGTAGAATTTCCAAAATCATCATCAAATATTCCGAAACGATAGGCTTTCATCAGGTTATCGGTCCGATTTGCAAAGTTTTCAAACGAAATAAACAAACATTTAAAGCGCACCATGGAAACAGATAAAACTAAATTTGTTGGCAAAAATCTCAAACAAGTTGTGCACGAATTTCGTACAAACGTTCCTCTATCAGCAAGAAGTTTAATAAGCAGCGGACGCTTTTCATTTTCAGTTTCTACTAGGCTTTTTTGTTTTCTTGGCAGTGAATAGGCGAGCAAGAATTTCCGATTTTTGTGAATGCTAATCCTGTTTGAATTTTGAAGTCAATCCAGTACCATGCGAAAACTGAAGTGTGTGAACTGGAAAACAAGACCAATACTGGTTCCAGACGTGTTTGGGAAAGTGCTGCGAAGCCTATCTCCTTTCCCAGTTTTAAGGCTGGGAATGCTTTTAGTTATTTTCCTATGGTTCCGACTGCTGATCCTGGAGCATTTGGATCATAAACGTTTCTTAACTGGTCGGCATGGCATTGTCAGTGCAAATGAGTGTCATCTCGACCGGCGATGAAATGCTTGTCATCTAAAAGCCAAGCTCACTTATCAGGACCGTTTAAAACCAGCCTTTTGAGCTAAGCGCAAATGAAGGTAAAACCAGTGACAATTTTTTTACTTAATTTTTTCGTTAAACCTCACCTCAACAACGATCAGTGAATAGTCAACTTTGGCCAGACATTCGTTCCATTAGAAAGTTTAAGATTTGGGATATTTTGAGGAAACGTATGAAGCAGTTCACATGGCTTTCCTCCGGAACGGCTAGTATGTACGTTTCCAAACAATGAATTCATTGTCTTATTAATGTATATGCCTCGCACCCCGTTGAGGACCTGAAGGTCACACGAGTTCCATTGTACTATGTCCAAATCAGATGTACCGACTCTCTCATAAAGATGGATATGGTTTTAGTTAACGCGTACTTTGGAATTCAAGGAATCGGACTTGAAATGTATTCCAAAACACAGAATGAAGACTATCACGATGATGATACCCATGACTATGGTGACCATAATGAATCAAATGATGATGAAGACAGTCAAGAATGTGTAGATTAAGAAGTTTACGATAAAGATAGCGATAATTTGGTGACTGATAACGGTGACGCTGATGACAACGGTGGTGATGACGATGGTAGATCTGATTCAGATGATACGGATGACCGTGTGACACTTTGGAAACTGACGATCATGGCAAAGGTTATGATGAAAATGACGGCAATGATTAGGTGGATGATGATTAGGATAACGACGAAGATGAAGAAGAGTGTGTAAATAATTCCAGCCAGTGATAATGATAGTTCAGACAATGAAGTTGATAACGATTCGGATGATGGTGAAGGTTGGCATGATAAAAACTGGCACGTATTCAGACTCGGATAATGCGAGTGGTGAAGATTTGAATGACACAAATGATGGTGAGAATGATATTGATTCCGATAATGATGGCCTCTAGGTTGGTGATAGCCAGGACGGAAAAAATTACCAAGAATTGATGTGTGTCAGCGAGTACAGAGAGACGTTATTCGTCTTGTTAGGTTAACGTCCTATATATGCCAATTAACTCTACGTTTGACGCGGTGTCATTAAGTTTGATCTGGCTTGTTTTGGAGAATTTCATGCCTTAATTGAATTCTGTGGAACAATCAACTTTGGGGTCTTAATGCTGTTAAGCCATCGCAGTTGATTTTTGTCCGTCAATTCTTCTGATATCTATAACACTTTTGACCTACGCATTCCGCCTAACGGAAAACAATAATTATCCTCTCTTCTTGTACCTGGTTAATTTAGTTTCGTCGGTGGTCCTATTGCCACCACTGACATTCACACCAATAACACTCGCACGACATTTTTGGCCTGATTCGCACCGTTCGTCCATTGGTTTACCGTAGCATTGCCCTCACACACCGATAGGTATTTCGCTGGCCAATGAAGTTCTTCCCGAGTTGGATTGTGTGCATGTGTGGATGATTGACTCCACACTTTTGGATAACACTCCATTGGACATTCCGATGTGCCTTCTTGTTATTTCCTAGTATGTTATGTATCCTCACCTTATTATTTTGTCTAAAGGATGCACCACTCTTTGAGTGCCTTTAGATAACATTTAGTGGGTGAACATCTCACGATTTGCGATCCGTTCCACTTGTCATATTAATCACTTCTGCCTGTCAATAGTACCGGAGACAGTCCCAGTTCTTATTTGGCTTGGAATTGCGATTCTAAGCTTCACTCAACTGTATGAGTGTTAATTAGGGCAAACAGCCGATTGTCTGGATTTCGCGCGCGGAATCCACAGAGGGTTTTTCAAGAACAGCCCTTGCGTAAACCCCAAGTCGACCCAATCATTCAAAAGAACAGCGCAGTATTCACTTGACAGTTGGGTCACCTCTTATATTTTCACCGATGTATGCGAACTGCGTTGCCCATATAAAGGACTCAAGGTCATAGACATTTTCATATTTTGCTCTTTCATTTTCCACTAAACTATTTCACGGTGACCTGTTGTGCGTTCCGACGGTCAATTTATGCGGACTCACAAACCGAAACTCTTTTGCCCTATGGACCACTTACTCTCCAAATAAGCATCCTAAAAGCTTGCTAACCACAAAATTCTACCATAGATTGCCACAGTGCAAAGATCGAACTCAATTTTTCTACCAGTATTCCTCAGTATTTCCGTTTTTTGTCATACCACTTCCGGAACACATTCTGTTTGAACGCGTTACTTCACGTCTATCGATGCAGCGAAGATGTCCCGGACGTTTGCTGCTCATCGACATGCTCCAGCGATAAAAAGATAATTTCGCGTTGTTCACCCGAATTCCGTGAACAACTTGTGATAATGTTTAGTTTTACAATTCAATTTTGTTTTGTCACGATGACCGAGAATTACTTGCTTATCGCTGCTTTTCTCAAATCGGCTTATCGCAATTCGTCATAATGCTGTAAAATGCTCCCAAGTGCAAACATTCTCGAGTATGGGGCACGGTGCAACGAAATAGGAAAGCGCAATCAAAGATCTAGTCCCCTGCGCTGTCTCCAGTGAAACAATGAGTGGGCACACTTTTGGCTCATATCAACGTCTTGGCTTTATCGATTGATTAACCCCCTTTACTTTTCACTCTTATTGAATTGTGGATGACACCATTTCCCCGTTCATGAGTATTATTTTCCACCATGAAAGAATAAAATGAAACAAAATATATCGAAGCCTCAATTTGCTGAAGTCAAGCCATATGTCCTTTCAGGTCCCATTGTACAGGTTGGAAATCGACTTCTTTGATTTCACTGCATAAAGGTTCAGTTTTTGACGCGTTATGTTACAATATCTCTCTGATACCATATGTACATCCCTTCATGTTTTTTAGTGACTTTTCATCGCATTCCTACGGTGATTTTCGATGTAGCTCTTTGTTCAGCGGGGATAAATCACTGATTGTCAATCATTAAAATGAGATCACAGTAATTGGTTTATTTAACAGATTCAATGAATCCACTAATATAAATATACAAGTCAACCATGGTGATATTAACACCTAAAGATTCTGCAGTTGAGAAGTAATGTTCATCTAATAAGCGTACCCAATGAACGAATCTAGGCAAAAAATGTAAAGAAGTTGAAATTTCGAGCAGTCAGAGATTTCACGGACACAGGAAACAGTTTCACCAGATCTTTGCAGGACATGGTGATCAAACTCAAGAGTCTACATTGATTATTGCTATCACTGAGACTGCACCCTAACATGCTGTGACGGCTTGTGTGTCTTCTTCATCAGCGAGCTATAAATTATGACTTATCTCAAGATGAACATTCAGCTGATATACTGAACTTATACGTTTCTCTAACCTTACATGTTTGTAGATTGTGGTAAGTCCAGTTAAACACGAATGATATTGGTTGTTAAAGTAAACTTGTCTAAATGTGAAAAACATTAGTTTAATGTGATATGGAAACTTAGTAAACTAGCTCAAAAGGACCATATGGATTATCCAAGTTCTGTCCAACTTGGTTCAATCAGCATAGGATAGAAATGCCCCAAAGGGCCAGAGAGTCGTTCACAATTATGTTAATGGTAAGCATAGAAAGTGACTTCCACCTTTGCGACTGTTATCTTTTTCGCCTCCTCCCTGGCGTTCCAGTGACTCCATCCTGCTTCAAGAGAGTGGCAAAGAAAAACATCAGCCCACCTTCATGGCGGAAGAACGATTAGTTCATGGGTTTTCCAAGCAAAATTACGATTTCAAAAGTAACTTATGCATCCCTCGAGTGCAGACATAATAACTTACCGATCTCACTTACGATCCAATCCTAATCTAAAAGTTTTGACAACCTTTGCCTGAACGGCATTTCTAGACAACTTAATCCATCTAATAACCACTCGTTTACTGAAGAAGTGCACTGTTTTCAGAGGACGCTTCTCAGGCTGATTGGTCGGTAATTCCCTAATTCTGACAGCCAGCCACTCTTTTGGACAGCCACTACCGCAGCAGTTTTTCAGTCCTGTATCAAATATCCTTGGTGCGGAGTCGCCTTATGCACATTGCACATGCGCGCTGCCAAGAGGTCGGTCAGCGGCTCGATAATAGCCAAGGAATTCTCACCAGAGCTCGCTGATTCACAGGTATCTATTAGCTAAATGCAGATAAACCAAATCCGATTATTTGCAAGGTGTTTATTTCTGGTGGCTGGAAGAGCCAGGTGTCTATCAAAATCGGTCCCCTAGTCCTTGTATCTTGCTGACGTCATACACTGTAAAAGAATAAGTGAACCAGTCCCTTTCATTGGACGAGTATTCAGCGTTCCGTGGGCTCGAAAATGTTGACTAGCTCGGCTGTTCGACAAAAGCATCTCGCATTAGCAAATATCCTAACTTCACCTAAGCCTGCAGTAACCGCCAGATGTTAAGTATTCACGAATCAGATTATTTTAGATTACCAGAGAATAACAATCACTATTGGCCATGAATTTAAATAACTTATGCTAGAAAGAGTCTTTATTTACATCAAAGTTAACATAGGCTCAAGGTCATTCAAGGACGTGACAGTATTTGTTCGGGTTGGTGACGAGACACTGAAGCGGTGAGCTTTAATGAATGAAATATTTGGGACCACAATGCAAGGGAAAGCAGCGGATGGAAGTCCTTGACCACCTCATATTTGTGTGTTTAAACATTTATAGGGTTTCAGACGTTCTAAGACCACGGTTTACATATGACTGAACGAATAATCTGCGCTAAGTGTACGTCTTTAATTCAAGAAACCCATCAATACTGCTGCTACCTGAAGCGTTTAAAATGTTTTTCTGCTTAACGTGAAAAGCTCCTATTGGTATTTAGCCAACTCGGATTTGGAGGACCAACCTCTGCCGTACAATCTTAACACAAATATAAATAACTTCACTTTTTAAAATGAAATGTAAATTACTAACGCAATAAGGTAGGCAACCCAAATACACCAGGCAGTATTATAAAATACTGAGCACGTAAACAACGTGAGCAGTTAATTTTGTGGACGGATCTCTTTCGATCGAAGGCCCTAAAGCAGACAGGCGAAATGGGCATTTCTAAGAAATTCTCCTTGTCACCAATGAAATGAGAGATGCGTTTCGACAGACCAGAAACGAAGACACTGGGCTTGGAAAAACTGCGTAGTAAACTCGAAATTCGAAATTTTCTTGGTGTATAAAATAAAACTATTCCCTTTTTAGTTTTGCTAGATGCTACAGAAAAATGATTTAAGCACAAACAAAAGACAAGGGTGGTCCCACCAATTATCAGCGTTTATCGATGCCTTATTTTAATTAAGATAGACGTAATTCTTGTTCTGTTTTGTACAGCTAGCTCATAGTGCTTCGTGGTTGAGACGCGTATATGATGACCCTTGTGGGATATCGACTGAATTTCCAGCATATCTGCTCACTAGATAATGTGAAAGTTCATGGCTTATTGCCAAAATGCTTCGACACTTTCTGTCACACAACAGAAAAACAAGTATAACAACATCTACTTGATGACATCTGTATTTACGTCAAGTAAGATAGGTTACTGAGGAAAATAGTTTCAGGAGATGACGCTTGATGCACAAAAGAGATCAAAGTACATAATGTGCTTCAACAAACAACAAATCCGTGAATAAAAGTCCATCATTGTGAATGGTATAATATTAACAATACAGCCTTGATGCCACATTACATCCACCAACAAAGCTATGTTATTAACATTATATCATTCGCAATTAAAACCAATATATGGCGCATCGATTTTTCCATACAGTCCTTATGTAAATTGGTCCTGAAAAGTCCATTCTCTTCAACTGTCTAATCAGAAGTCCGCAGACATTGCACTTCATCCGAAATTTAAGCGGATAGTGAGGCCCAGCAAAATTGATAATGACAAAATTGTGGCCGGTTGTCAGTCAGTCTACTAAGTACTAAATTCTTGCAACTTGGATATTGTTATAGCTGTAGCAGTAGATGTCTCTACAACCACTAGGCAATCAGTCATCTGTTGTACAACGAAACCGCAAATCTCATTGTCTGTCTACTTGTATACCAGGATTTTAGATGCAAACTTCGTCGCTTCTTCCGTCCTTGAGCTCGCGGCAACATATGAAAGATATGGAGTGAATAGGCATGTGACGTGAAGTTATACCGTCAGCTATAGGATTGAGGCGCAAACTCATCAACACTAAAAGAACGACAGTCACGTTAGAACAGGATTGCAAACAACATCACAAGAATTCTAGAACAATTCTTTCCTCCGTGGGACTATATGCAGTGTTGGTTAGACAGGAGTCTTAAGGAATTTGGTTTCCACCACCCCCTAAGGCAACGCAGCCCATTCTTTTGCATCTAAAGTTGTGGTACGATTTCAGATTGAATTAATAATCTGACTGATTTTTCCCCAGTGTTGTTAAGCCCTCCGGGGTTAATTAGAACAAGGGTTGCATCGCACTCCCCATGCCAAGCAACCAGTTTGAACACCACAGGTAAAATTGGGGAAGCTGTTGACTTTGCAAGTGGATTCACTGTTGTTGTTAATTAGTCGCATAAGATGTCTTAGGTTAACTAGTGACGAAAAGGCGATTGATGAAACCAGGACATTTTATTCTTTACCCATTGGATAGACCAAAGAAGTTCCTGTACACTACCTCCTACTTGACCTGTTTGGACGGCGACTTTATGGGTCACAGGTCACTTCGTTGAATGTTTGCATCTAAGTAAAGTTTTCTACCAGGCATTTAATCATTCCATGGTAATCAACGCTTGCAGCAGTACGGTAACGATTCCATCCGATTCCAGATCTGTAGAAATTGTGCAGTTTAAGAAAAATGTGTGGATATCAGCTCTTGCATGAATGATTGATCAATCCTGAAGAATATCATGTAAGATTTAAAGCTGAAAAGATCCAAGTCTTGATCCCCGGCAGTGCTGACAGATTCCTTCTTGCAGTTTCGTCGGATGTTCGTTCATCTCATTAATATTGCAATTTTGCAGCTACGCTTGTCCATATAAGTTGCCATACTTTCCTCCACTGGGGCTGCTAAAAGTATAGGATTAAAAGAGTTATGCGTTGCAAACTACGGTAAATGAGAAGTATTTTTCGCAAGTCACACTTTGATTGCCGCGGTTCAGTCTCATCCTGTCTTAATGAGGATTGCAAATGATGATAAACAAAGTGGTTTGTTGCTTTCCGGTGCTGCTCATTGACCATACAACGTGCTGATGTTCTGTGAACTAAATACCAAAATTCCACGTTCTTCATTCAAGCATAAGTGAAGGGTCAACCTAGTGCGTTTTGCAATTTCCTGATCCATAGACACATTTCCGCTCTTGCACCGGTAGGTATTCTGTCCTTTTGTGCATGTCAGTTACGGCGATTTCAAACGTTTATGTGTACTTTTATCGTCCACCCACGTGCACAATTCAGCAGAGATCAAAAACTTTGAGATTTTAGTAGCTATTTAAGGAATAGTCCACGACAAGTATGGTCGCGTTGTTCAAGTGAGCAGGAATAGACAACGGTAATGCATTTTACCAAGGCTCATGTTGTCAGCGTTTAACTCAATTTCGATCATCCATTCTTGATAAAAGAACCGACGAAACATGTTCTTAATTCAGTGATTCGAATTCCCCTGGCTAAAGTATTTAAACCTTTTCAGATACCACCTGAAAAATAGCGGGTTGTCTATGGGAACGGTGGAATCAATAACTGAACCCCTATTCTCCAATTTAATAATGCGTTTTTATTTACTGTCATTATCAACACTATTGTTATCATTGACCAAAATAATCACGTTTTCCGTACAATCTTCGGTATGGATTCATGAACCATCGACCAGAACAAGTGGGTTGCTCGCGCATACGTTCTAAATCCGCTAGAATCAGTGTTGCTTACCAGTAGAACTTGACCAAGTTCTTCTGAAATTCACCTGCAATTAGACTGACGAAAGCGTTGGAGATTATCCGAATTAGACTATTTAACCAGATTTTGTTTCAGCTAGGAGTGTGAAATTGCGACTGAAACTGTTACTTATGATTTACTCAAATTTATTTAATTTCACTTGACCTCTCACTTCCTCTAGAATAATCTACTGATTAATTACGCTCTGATGTAATCAATGTGAGGACAACATGGATGGTTTCCGCACACTTAGGCCAAACACTTCGCCTGACTGAGGCTTGGGCAAGTCAAGAAAATAATGTGCAACAACTTAAGTTAAATAAACCAAGAATCTGCTAAACACTAGATGTCAACATTTTAAAACAGTAGTCTTATACTGTTTACTTATGCGTGTGCTAGGCTAGTTGAGTTGCTGAAGTGAACACACCCGGTTAGAAGCAGCAATTTGAGAACAAAAGAAGGTCAGTTTTGAAAGGATTATCAAACTCTGCAAAATTTGATTATGCGCAATTTTTCCTACATTTTCCACTTACGAACGTGGCTTGATGACCGAACATTTTCCGAAATTTTTCTGAACCATTAACTTGGTGAATTCGGAATCCACTGGGCTTAATTCGGAAATGTGTGAATCCTGTCCTAAGAGCAGCTAGGAGAGTTAGATATTTTATCGGTGAATATTACCACATTATTGGCAAAATAACCATAACTTGCATCAATCCCAAATTTCAGTTTACTTTTTTTAACTTCAATAACCCTGTCAACGTAGCTTGTTAAAAGCTATACATGGTCTTGCGGTAGGGTATGTTTTAAACTTGTTTAGACAAGTCAACCCAAATTAGGGTTGTATATTTTTAAATATTGTTCAAATGAACCTTCATATTGTCTTCCTAATCTACGAAAGATAATACAAGCCTACAAGCCCGGCGATTCCCCGTGACTTCGAAAATGTGCGCCGACAATTTTGGCGCGTTTATCAGAATCGACTGCTCGCTTTGGTGTCGTACCATCTGTTTCGCATAAAAGAAAGCGGTTCACAAAGACGGTAAGTAGCTTGACTTTTTTATCATCTAGAAGTGCAAATCTAACATCTTCGTTATGTGACTTTCCAAAAAACAATAACCGTATATAGCCAACCGTCTACAGATGCATAAATATGCGTAAGTCTGTGTTGAGATTATAAGTCAGGTATTGTAACGAAATTCACATTCTTGATCGATTGGCTGTGAGAGTGGAGATGAGTTGATCAGATCATGGAAGTTTTTTTTAAAAAAAGAACTACTCCTTGTTCCATTAGTCACCAGTTTTGAACCACGAAATACCATCTGTGGTATTGACTTCTGGACTAAGATCGACGGTTACTTTGTGAACACAGAATTTGAACTTTCAACCATACATTTCCAACATAGCCGTACATAAACGTGAGAATTACCAAAAAGGGGGACTATTTACTTGTTTAATCCCCCAGTCTACTCGGCATTAAGCCGCGCTGTTGCTCCCTCTCCCAGAAGGAGACCGGGTAAGAGTTAGGGCCTGGATATTTGACGCCTATTTTCGACTGGAAATCAGAACATCCTAATGATTTGCCATACCATTGTTAATCCAATCGTTTCAATTTTGTTAAAGAAAATTAATCTGTAATTGACCACCTAATCTCTTCTAGAGGGCTGCGTGCCAAATTTCCGATTCCGTTGTGACCACGTTATTTGTTTGCGAAATCATTCATGCTGCATTTCATCAGAACAATGAATAGCATCTAGCAAAATTCGAAATTTGTGGCATTTAGAATTGCGTTGTTCGCGTAATCATTTTAGAATATGTTTAGGGTAACAAAATCATCACATTCCCATTAAGCGTGTGAAATGGCTCGAAATTTCCGCGAAATCAGAACACGCAGTTAGCCTCACGGAAAGCAGGCTAATTGCATTGTTAGATTTCGCGCACATGAAAGCGAGTTGCGTGATCCAATTTTCAATGCTTTCACTGACATTGTTTCTAACCGTAATTACATAGAAGTGATCTGGACAAAATTCGCTAAGTGACGGATGTGTACGGTGGTCATCGTTTGCCAGAACTCACTCGGCTTTCCATTTGTTGAAAATATCTTGCATCGCTGTTTCTAATCGTCATTTGGCAAGTTATTGCTAGCTATTCTCCATTGTACCAACGCACACACCTGTGCATTTACTTTCCGTGTGAAGATATAACGTGTACGAACAAATTTTTTATAGAAGCGCGTTTTCGATAACCTGATTTTGCCTTTCGAAAACTTCAAATAATTATATATTTTCAGAGCTTTGTGACACTCCGGGGATGTCAGTCTGAAACGGACTTTCCTTAGGGTTTTATATAGTGGATGTTTCTTTGGTAGTCCTCAGTTTTCCCACGGATAAACTATTGTTGAGCAGATGTCAGGTGTCTATATTTCCTGAAGAGAGCTGCCCTACGTTCTCAGTGTAAACAATAAATTTCCTGTCGAGATACTACAGTTTGCAAACGCCGTTTGAAAGACGGAAATGATAAACAGTCATTGGCAAACTTAGGAATATTCATTCCACAGGCAGAAATGAACAAATACATTGTACCTGTGATTTATTGGGTGCGCAAGGATTCGTTATCTAAAAATTAAATCCACCAGAGCTCATAAGGGACGCAAGCCATTTTCCTCTAATAGTCAACTGTCTACATTTTCGAACAAACAACTGCAATCAGGCTATTACTGGGTGTAACAGAGGTCCCTACAGTACCAACTGACCCGTCGCTTAACATAACTGGACCTGCCAGTTTCGTTTTCTACAGTTATGAACCTCGCATCAACGTGCATTGGTTTTATTTGCTACCTCAAAACACAACTGGTTCAAACAGAATAAAACGAGCAATAACGGGTGTCGATTGCAAAATAGTAAGTTGATAAACCATACAGAAAAAGTTTTCAAACGCAAGAACGTTATTGTCTGTGACACTCAGCCATATTATCCACTTCTCTTATTATCGCTTTGTTGATATCGTGGACCCTAGCCTGTTAGTCTAACTATAATTAAGCGAGCCAGTCCACTGGTTACATTTACCATACTCTTTACCCATTTCATCGACCGGCCACCTCGAACCATCTTCCAATCATTAGCATCCTCGAAAAACAGCGTCACAAGATAGTCGTTCTAGGGGGCATGCGCAAAATGTGACTCAACTGCACTGAAATATTTTGACTCAGGGCATATTTTGATTATTGAACCCTAAGACTCAAGTTTAACCTCCGAGTTACTGAAAACTTTTCCATCCATATTCGACCAATAAGGGAAAGACAACGGTATTCAAAAACCAAAATCCTTCCCATTTTCGCTGCCCTCAATGACCATTTTTCGGCGCCGTACAACAACGCTGAACGTACTGTCACCGCATATATTCGACCTTTAATCGATAACCGGATGTCATATCGACGCCTGCAGATGCCAGTCAGGCTTTCTGTTTGCGCAAAATCATGTCTTACGACATACGACCACCGGGTGAAATACAACTGCCAAGGGAACTAAGTACATCGGCTTCACCCAGTTGTTCGTTTGCCAGAATAACTTTTGGTTTTGTGCTAGTCCAGTCCTGTAACAGCATTCCACTCATCGGAGGTGGGAGGCGCATCCCAAGGCATGCACACAGTATCGCCCAGGCGACTGAGAAAAACTTGCGACTTAAGCGGGTTTTCACTAAGTGGTAAAATCCCATCTGCATATTCCAGATTCGGTTCTGTGACCAAATGTCAATCCCACCGATCTTACATGGGGATCAGTGAAAAGTTGAACAGAAAAGATTAAAGGGGGCAACCCTGACGAACACCACTTATCATGCTTAGTTCGGCTTAAACATCGTCGTAAGCACAAATTCGGCATGGAGAGACTAGGTGTGGTAAACGACCTTCTCTGGGACATCCTGCAGTAGGAATCATTGCCAAAGTACTGCAAGATCGACTAAATCAAACGTCGTTGTAAGACCAAGAAATATCATTATCTAGGGTATGTTAGAAATGTGCCTATATAGTGAAATCTGTCGCAAATTGAAAACTGCTCAATGCAACTCCGACCAGGACAGAAATCGGCTTGGTTTTCGTGCTTACTCTAGTAATGGTTAGTCGGCAGTGTACTATGCCTGCGATTTGTTCGGATGCAATGCTTACCAAACTAATTCATCAGTAGTATTCATATACGGACCTTTTACTCTTCTTGCCATTCCGTACAAACTCCGATTCGCACCAGCCCTTAGGCATCAGTTCCCTTTCTCAGAATGCTCTCAGGTGTTTTGTAGTCTTCAGGGTTAACACTTCACCGCTCTCCTTGAAGACGGCCAGGGAAAATATCTGACCCTACTGCATTATGACGTCTCAGAAAACTTATCATTCTGGTCATCTCCATCTGCCATAATGGTCTAGGATCTGCCTACCTCCGCAGCTGAAGAGGAGGAGCCACTATTACAGTGGACCAAATAAAATTCCTTAAGTTTTCTGCCCAATGCTCCAGCCGATAGTGAATCAGTTTGCCTTCGGATTCCGTAACAGCCTCCCATATGCTCGGCTTCCGTGAACTAATATTCCTTATCAACCTGTAAAAGTTACGATTACTTCCGAAATCACAGCCTTTTCCATCCTCCTACACTTTTCTGTTCACCACTGGTACCGGTCATTGATCATAATCTTGATCGGCTGACTTCTCAGGAATTTGCGTGTCATTGTATGTTTGTTAAAGGAAATGGATCCATTAGCGACCAACATTGCAACTAAATTCAACGATATCCATTGTTTTTGAGTTTTACATGACAGTGAGCCCTACTTGAAAACTGTCAAACAGTTCTGGGCCTCTGATCGTCTCATAGTGTTTGCTCGAATTCTGGGCATTTTACTGGAAGGCTCCAACTGGAACTAAATTCGACGATGATCGTCTAGAACCAGGTGCAAAAGACGTGTGGTTTTGGTATTAGCGTCACCACGGACTAGACAAAAACAAAAGGGGGAATGGATCAAAACATGACCTGAGTCTGAAGGTGGGATCCAAAATGTGTGACAATCCTCTATTAATCCACGCCACCGGCAGCCGATGGAATATGATCATGTGAGTCCAACACTGAAACCAAGGAAGAGCACCAGGTGAGCAGATGTCATCTTTCAAGACAAAAAACTAATGTTTTTGAGAAACTCGCCGTAGGCAGAACATTTTTGGGGAGACGACCTGTGTCGTCGGTGAGATCCGCCGGGACAAAAATCCGGAATTTGAAGTGTTGTTCCGTCTGAACTGAGTACCCACTTTGGGCATTAAGACCACCAGCAACGACCACTGAAATCATAATTCGTATTAGTCGAAATAAATCGTGGTAGAACTCGTCATTTACCTCTCCAGGGTTGCAGTCAAGAAAGATGCATAGTCAGATACGCCAAATAAACAGTGTTGCTTCAGTCGATGGCTACTGTCAGATACAGAATCGTACACAAAGGACTACAAACTGGGATTCTGTCAAACAGTGGACGCTCTGCTCGCATGTTAAGATAGATCCTAATGCCAGTCTGACCATGATTGCTCGGAACTGGATCGCAGTACATGTAAAGGCTGAGACGAGCGGATGAGGTTGTATCTTGGCTACGAAGAGTGAGTACGGAAGTGTAATCCCATATCCGCTTTTTGGAGGCACAAGATAAGTCTATTCAAAAGTTTCTAAAGTCGTAATCGAATCAGATTGTTGCCCTATTTGAGTGAACATCCGGGCTAAGTCAAGTGTTCACTCAATGAATCCAGTCTATTGCTTCCAATTCCGGTAATATTCCTATCAGACAAATCCATCGAACCGCAATTCTTTGTGACAACTTGCGTGGTCCCTTCATCAGAGGAAGGCAAGTTAGAAAGGTTCGCCGTAGATAGGATGCTGAAGGTATTTGAACGATCTATATTTCTGGGCCGCCCCTCTACATATGGGTATTTTCCTGGGAATCCTAACGGGAGCCTTTCACTTAAATTCCTTACACACAACCCATTGGGGCATTAACCCAACACTAGAACTCGGAACAAATGCATGCTTGTCACCACCAATCCTAACGAATGAACAAATCTCGCCGCCCTGATTATCTTTAGCAGCAATTAATGCAGTATGGAATTTGTTTTTTGTACCATGCATTGCTGTTTTTTAAAAATATTGTTAGAAAATCTAGTCGCTTAGCAGGAGAAAGATTAGGGTTCTTTGGCTCTAACGAGGACCTTTCCTCAAGGCAGCGAGAAGTGGGTGAGTGGAAGTCCATCTACTTGGATCACTTATTCTCCTCCAATTCCCAAATGAAATTTCATGGAAGCATGATAGCCACCACAGCACGTCAAGATGCAGCCTCATTGTGAAGGAAAAAGGCCAGCATCAAGTCCAAGCTGATTGTTTTTTCTACGAAAGGTCATTTAATTTTTTTGACGCTACCATGAGGTTTGATTTTCACCAGGTGAGTAGTTAGATGCCCGAATTTTTTTAAATCGGAAACTTCCAAAATCTGCTTGCCCGCTAGTCCTTAGCCACATTATGTATTCGTTTCACATTTGTACAATGTCTAGTGCTTAATTACTAATGTTATGACCTTTTGGACTGACTCGGGATCTTTCATTCGAGCCTTCAAACTCAATATTGTTCTCCACTGCCAACTGAATTTTACCAAGAGGATATCTTCAAACCTGGAAACCATCAAGGATTTTGACAACCGTCCACAGAAAACTCCAGTCAGCCGGTGCAGATAGGGAAGCCCACTTCACATATTTTGTTGGGATTTGGCAATTTCTATTTTTCTGAATTTCAAAGACAATTTTCCTAACAATTTCGTATGGGTACAAGCACTGTTCCACTTGGGTTCGGAAAAATCTTCCGAATTAGACTATCTAAGTCTGAAAGGAAGCAAAATTTGTGCCTTCAGTCGCTTCTTTCAACTTGCGGACAGAAAAGAATATCAATGTACGAAAAGTTACATTGTATGCGGTAGGATTTTGTTTACCATCTCGAAAAGGAAATTTTGCTCCAGGTTTGGAATTCCTACTATTTATCATCGTGAAATCACACTTTGGGGTGATACTGATCCGTTGTCTTACCTGCTACAGACATAAAGAACACAACTTTGTAAGAAATCGGTTTTTTCTTTCATTTTCCTCATCCACCCGTAATCCTACTACCTTTATTAGGAAAATGCATTACCATGTGCCCCACTCTATCGAGGTTTTCCCCGTGCCGTCATTTACTTTGGTGTGTTGACAAAACACTCCAAGACGACTTCCACAATATTTCGCCGTTTGTAGCGATCGATTTAAAGCTCCTAGAAAGTTTTCGATAACCTCGAGGTTGATCTGAGTTTCTCTGATATTTACGTGTGGTCATATGCTATCTTCTCCCATTTCAGTGTGAACACTTTATGTTGATATAAATGGGCTTTTTATTTCGATATTGTATGAGTACGCTGTGGTACATTCCATTCCAAGCTCTAACTCTAGTCCCGTACCGGACCGTGCGGGATTTCTACAATCTTATGCACAAAATATTGCAGGAGAGCATTCTTAATTATTTCTTTGAGTTCACTGTTCAGTGGTCCAGTGTCCAAAAAGTAATAAAACTATACAGGGCTTAGTTCAGCTAGTGATGAATGTGCTATTCACGAGTGAACGTGCCCCGGATTTTGCTGTTCATATGACAATTCTGCGTTTTAACAGGTTACTTCTTTCGGTGTGTTGTTTGCAAATAAATTTGCAGATCAATTAATTTCTTTTTTGTAGCATCGCGCTCTACAGCAATTCGTCCAACTCGTTATATTACTCACCATAAGGCTTTTTGCAAAATCTGCAACAACAAACAGCGAACCTAATGTCTTCTGAACGCAATGCATTAAATGTGGATACAAAGGTACCATGCCGCCACAACAAAAAACGTTTACATGAACGCATTTTACTCACCCCTATCAAGCATTCTTTTCTGAACGACTCCATACCCAAGATATAACAATTTCAAAAACATTTTCTTGAAGCAGTTTATCCATTTCCGTTTTTCGAGACACTGCTTGTTCTTTAACGTAAATTTGCACGTGCATTTAATTAAGTGAAGGGTAAATATCAGCCGTCAGTGAAACATAATGCATCTGATTCGTCTGACTTTCCTTCAACAGAATTATCTTGGCATGACCTCTTGTCTCATCATCGTAATTTTTCAAACATGCTGATTCATTTAACGAATTGCGAAATACGGTGAGCTAATTGGAAACATCTCTCCAGACGATGCTGACATAAAATGCATAAACACATGAAGCCAACTTTCTTCAAATTTTTCAACGTAGTTTACATGACCACCAGTCAAAATCACATTTCATGTACGTGTTCTATTGAACGTTTAATTTCCACCCACGTTTATTACTTCAATTTCACATCAGTAATCGAACTTAAAATCAGTATAGAGAATTTTGGCAGTCACGCTAACGACCGAATAGAAATTATCAATGAGCACTCAATTGGCTTCGATACACACAAGCGCACACTAGAGGGTCGCAACAGATGGGAAGCCTATTCATGCTTTCTCTAAAGCCCATGCGTTTATTTACGAAACTGAAGATATCCACGTTGGTGGCGTGAACTCCGTCCAGTGGCTTTCAATGTTTGCACTCCACCACGACTTGACGCCACGACTCGTATTTGTCGGTTGTCTAAGCAGGTCGACGTGAAGCTTTACCGGACTACATCATGTAATTTGCGCGTGGATTCACCACATTTGTGGTCACCTACCTCGTCTGGTTTCTAATTCAAAGATAGCCACCGATGAACTACATGAATTTTACTTATATGTGCATTTTACTAGTATATTCGCGATATCTATTCGTGTCGCAGTAATGGTGTAAATTCTGCATATCGCTACTTACATGACTTCTGCAGTCCATTAAATTAAGTCTGCCATTTGGGGAAGACGCTGACGCCAGTACGTGAACCGAAATTAAATAAATGAATTACTCAATAAATGCCTTATAGGAAATTAAACACTTTTCTTTGGAACATGGTGCTTTGTTCCTTGAATTAAAACGAACTAATTATTAATTTCCTTCCTTGGTCGAGTATGCAAAAACGGCTTCCGAACTTATAGTTCGCAGTGAACACTCTGGACTGCGACTACTGAAAAGCAGTGAATTCAATGCAAGCACCGTCAAGTGCTAACATACCATCGATATTATTGTGATAAATTTTCATCCTACCAAATGACAAGAATTTATTGGCGACATGGTGACATTGTAAGTCCCACCTCCCAACAACAGCTCAATTTTTGGTGTTTTCTTTCACAGGCTTCTTGTGAAAGAGCCAAAAAGCCAAGCCTGTAGACCATCAACTATACTGACTGATCTATTGATGTTAGATCGATAGTGCAAATGGTCCGAAAAGCTTTCGAATTGAGATTTTGGTCACCAGTTTTCAACGATTTGCAACATCTTAGTACGCGGTTGCCACCGTGCAGGTCGGGCATTTCAAAAAATGCTCCGAACGGAACTATGTACGTCAGTCTCTCACAAGGAATTTGACATTTGCGAGTTATCTCGGTAAAGAGGATCCATCTCTCTTCAGGGGTAATCGATGCATCGAAACTGGAAGAACTTAGGCAAACATAGTGAACCCTGCAAAGAAATGGGTTGTTTTCTCCATACAATTCCTCTGGTGAGCATGAAGATATACAGTTTTCCATATTCTCCGTATATTCTTCCTCCACTGGATTGTGTGTCCCAAACTGCTGTGCAAGCAACAGACCTATTTAAATATTTTTTACGTGGACTAAACGCGTTTCATAAAATCCACAACCTAAACCTACAACAATCTTTTACTGTTGTGGACTTACCGCACGCCGCTCAATTTTTCCTCTTCTCTTTCAATTTCTTTCCGCATGAAAAGCGTTTCGAGTTCTGAGAATGAAATTCTCTTGAAATATTATGGGGAGTTTCAAGCTTTCTGAACTATCGAACGCAGAATCTATTCGCATATTCATTCTTACCTTTTGCATGTTAGTTTAAGATCCGTGAACAACTTTGGGTTACCGTGGGCGTTGCCTTACAACTTTTGTTCAAGTCGGTAAGGAAATGGAATTCCACCACTTGACCATTCTTGTTGATCACGGTGTATCGGGAACGAATATTCTATCTGAACAAATCACAGTGAAAATGTTTAAAACGATGCAAGAAACAGGATTGCGTAGTGTCACGGGAAATCCGGTTTCAATAGCACCGTCCAAAAGTCTACACTATCAGTCAAACTAGTTTTTAAGTGCCTCCAACTGGACCATTATCGAATATTTACATTTGTAACCTAAGTTCAAAGAACGTAACTTTCTTGAGCAAGTATTTGTTTCAACTGAGCTGACGCTTATGAGAATAACATTCAGTCGCACTATTCGAATGTTTTGCAAATGTATTTTTGCTTCTCCATTCCCTGGGTTAATATGCAATATCTAGCCTCAAATTTAGATATCCAGCCAAGCAACAACAACGTGACTCTTAGCTTTGTTCTACCCTCTGCGTGAATCAAATCAGTGCAAAATGGACAATAGTAAACGATAACTGCGAAACCAATGACATTCAAAAACGAAAACTGACAGTTTTTAATGTTGTTATGGAAACCGAAACCTACATAAATGCGTTCTGCTCCTCTTCATTCGTAGTGACGGACATTGCATTGGTACTCGTTCGTGACCATTCTGTCGATACGTGCATATAATGCATGACAGTCGGAAGAAGAAAGTAGAATAAATGACAACACAATATAAAACTGTATATCCTCTTCTCATACGAATTGTTGTCAATCCCCAACTGGCTGTTGTTGTACGCACACTTATTTCCGCTGTCGGACACTTTTTCCGGGCGAAGCATATCAAAGACAATATGGAGCTTTTCGTATTTTGTTTACCGACTTGGTTTTCCTTGTTTATCCTTGCCCTTTGTGTCTACCGATAACGAAGTTAGCGCGAGAAAAATGATGAAAAACAGTCACAGGTTCTTTGTTCTAACCAATACTACGAACTTTGTGATTTCATTTCTCATTCCTATAAATGGCATGGATAAAGGCGAGGCATATCGCGTGATTTATCTAAAACATTACCGTCAAATTTGAAAGCTACCCTTACGTAGCCATAAACGAAACTAATGTTGCCTATGATTTCAATATTAGGAGTCAAAATCGAAATGGAACAGAAAAGAACTGGTGTTTTCTCACTGATCTCATGAAATACTCGCTTTGATTGACCTAACATCATAAAATAATGTCAAAAACGTATGTATGTCCATCGGTTTTGGTGCTCCAAAACTGCAGCGAAATCGAGCTGCTAAGCAACGCACAATTCATCTGATTATCATAGTTTACGATCGGATACGAGAGGGGGAATATATAGTACAATAAAAGGAAATAGAATCATTGGTTGAAGTAAAGGGGTTGATTGGAATACCTCGAAATGAAACGTTTTCTGCTCAATTATGCAATCTATCATGAGAGACAGTGAAGCGAAAATCGTGACTCGAGATTTAAAAGAACGAAGTATATATGCAAGGTTATTCACTTTCGTGTTAATTATGATATTCAACCGGAAAATTCTGCGAAATTCGCTGAGAATTATTAGCACCGATATGGCCTCCTCCCCGGGTATACTACATTCCATTTCTATGCCCATGGTCCTCTTTCTGCAAACCAGAATTCGGTGCTTGGTGTGAACTGTGGGCTGGAAATAACAATCTATCTGCACATCTACCTGTCATTCATGGTCCGTCATATATTAGATATAGCTTTGCTCGAAAGGAAAAAATGTGTCACTCATTATTTGTGAACATCCTCACATGACTGTCAAGGTGAAAATCAGCAAAATTAACGAGAACCGACAGCTCTAAAAGCCCTATTTTACAATTATCTCAATGACTGCGAACTAAAATCTTAGCAAGAATTCATCCTGAATTATTGGGTTTTCGTTAACTAATTTCCCGAGAAATCCAAACCAGATAGCGTTAATTGGAGTTGTTTAACAACGACAAAATTCCGGCCAAACAATTGAACTCAGAGTTGTTTCGGCCGTTTGGTTCATTTTGGTTGGATATGAATGAAAACTTTGAGGTAATAGAAAATTTAGTACGAGTTCCCAAATAATTCATCAGGGCCTTTCGGCATCCAAACTGCCACTGACATTCATGGAGACTTTGCACAGCCGTCTCATCCGTATCAGGAATAATACACAATGCATATCCACGGTGTCAGAATTGGGACGCGAGCCTGGAAGAAAAATTTGTAAGTAAATACCCTAGACGGGATAACTCTCCTCGGTTCATCGAACAGCAGCACTACACGAAACATCACCCATATCAGAGCCTGGATTCTGAAGATTGCAGACTTTTAAACGCACCTGATGAAAGACTCTCGAATGAGCGTGAACTTCCCCACAGGAAGTGAAAGTTGACACTGGCCTCCTACAGAGCTTTGCTGCTTGATAGATGGTAGAAGCAAGAGATATGATGTAAATTTTCACATCACTTAGCTTTCATGATTTGCACTGGCAAGCTGGATGTTGACAGTACTCTGTAAATATTTGGAAATCTACGCATATATTGCCTTATGTTTTCATTTAGGTCACCCGTGAGCAATTTGAACATCCATATTCTGGTGAGCAGCAATATGTGAAATTTTGACTTAAGACGAAATCGTACTGCCTAACCATTAGCGACATTGTTTCTAATGACTGAAACAATATTACGATATTGCCGTTTTCCATAGCCAGTAGAAAACAGTCGACTTGAGGAGTAGGCCGGCTAAATTGCATAAGTGCTCTACGTTATCCAATCTGGAACCCACTAGGGCTAGAGGGTTTCTAAATGACATCGTAGAGCGTTGATGTTTTACCACCTTTTACCACCCTGTCCTTTGAGCAGATACTTGATTCAACTCATTCTATTACATCATAGTCTGAGTGGGAAGACATGTGCTTCTTGTGATGCCCCTCGGCATCTGAATTCTGACTTCACATTTTGTTCATCTCTGAATGTCTTTTGAAACTGATGAGCCAGGGCAGGTTTTTAAAGATTGAAAATATAATTAGAATCATTTTTTTCTTAATATGCTTATAAGTCCGAATAATTTCGAAGAACACACTGAGAATAACATCAAGTGACGAACAAGCTTGATTTTAGTGATTCACAATTGTCATTACGTTGCACTAAGTATGATTAATATCAGGTGTTACAAGGGAACGGGGTGGTTGGATGAAGCGAATGAGTCAATAGAGGAAAAATGACAAGTTGCACATGTGTTCCAGATCGTGCTCTGAACCGGAAATTTGGATGCTTTAGCTTAATTTTTTTCTTCAATAGGTGGTGAGTGGCCTAACAGAGCTTTATTGCTTGAAAGAACTGTTTTTACAGTGTATTACGAAATATAATCTAACCTTATGCTCACAGCTCTAGCTTTTCAGAGGATCTGCTACAATGGCAGCTCTGAGTGTCTAATTGAAACTCTGTATTATCGGACACAGTGCTTCGGTCACATTTGCCGATTGGTTTGAATCGCTTCTCCCAACCAAACTCCTTCTTTATCCCAGTTGATATTAGTCATATTTAAAGTGATCTAATAGCGTGATTAAGAATCATGGATAACAGTCTTTTCCATCATTTTCCTGTCCTCAACAAGACAATTAACAACAAGAAAATACGATAGCGGCCGATTGATGGAATAACGTTTTACAGTGAAAAAACACCAGATCTGTCTCTGATTAAGGGTCAGCTAATCAAGGCTCAGGTTGCTGAAATAGCTTCCACTCTGGTGAAGAATATGAATTGAACTGTTTCTTAGCTCAAACACTGAATTGGACAAACAAATATAGACTATTTATGAACCCGCAACCTTCACATCCAAACATCACGCCGATTTCGAAGGCGATGTTTGACAGCTGTTAACTATCTGCTCCTTAATAATTACAGGACGGAAGAAGGAAGTAAATGGATTTGGGATTTTCTCTTGGTCTTAATCCAGTTTGTTAGTTTTTATGTGAATTTTATCTAAGGAGCTCTGGCGATGACAGATTTATTGATAATGGAATGGTTACGACCTAAAATTCATGCTGTGTTCAGAACTGCACAAAAAGCATTGATCACATTCACTGAATGATTTGACTCAACAAGTTGTGTAAACACACCACAATAGCAGTCAGCTTAATTTTACGGGTACTTAACTTCCCCAATGTGACAGACCCCTCGCCTTATGGCCAGTGTATCTAATCCGACAGAAGCAGGTGAATAAATGTACGAAAGCAGTGTTAAAGAACCTGGCACATTTTTTCTTTGGTGAAAACACTATCCGTTTGGATGTGAATAGGACTTTTGGCTACTGTGATTCTGGTGTCTTGCTGAATTTACTCGGTTGTTTCTTTGAGTCATTTTCATCGCTACAACACCTATGAAAGGCAAATGAATTCAGTGTTATTTATTTACTGCTTCTATTCTGCTTCGCTTTTTTCATGGCATTTTAATATTTTTATTGACAGATCTTTCGGGGTGGCCATTTTACCTAAATATCCTCCGCCAGGAACAACATTTGGTTCTAACCGCTTGGTCTATGAAAATTTCTCCTGTTTTGGCAGCTAAAAAACGTGTAGGTTTCTCATTAATTTTAGAAATAAAATGCTTTGAAAATGAATCTAGCAGTCGTTTAGCCTTGGTTTTCATAAATTGATGATTGAAAGAACCATGCCACCAACGTCTCACGTACACCCCACACCAATAAGTAACCTAATAAAGCTGGAGATGGTAATGAAAGACTGACATAGAATCTTCAAAATGTGAGGCAAACGCAGTCACTTCACGATCACGATACTTGATACCATTCCCGCTTGAAGTTCGCAGTCATAGCAACCTTCAAGGTTTACCTGTTCAGGGAGTTCAGGTTCAAATTAAGGTAGCACTGCTATAAACGTAACTAAGCAAACAGGTCATTTCCTAAGGTCTGGTCATTTCACCTCGACTGGTGATGAAACGTTTGCGATCTAAACGCTAGTCTGAACAGCGAAACACAATATTCAGAATCATTGCAAAACATTAGGATGAGATACTTATTTTCCAGTGTCAAATGAACATTTGACTCTGCACTATTCCACTCGCCTAGCTTTGGGTTTGTATTAACAAATTCAGCTAACACAATGCGGCTCAACTGGGCAATTCCTGTTTCGATAAAAAAATGTCAAAACTCGATAAAAGGAATAACGAATTGAATGTCATTAGTTTCATCAGTGGAAGCATTTACAACAGTATTAGACAAATTACAGTATTTGTGGTTAATTTGGGCGAAAATAAAAAACATTAAAAAGTCATTCTGTTAACAGTCGCATTGAATACTTTCGGGCTGAATAAAAAACAGCAACTCTTTCCTATATTAGACAGCTGTGGAGAATGACTGTTACAAATTACAGCATGCTTCAGTACGAAATCCATGCATGTTTGGCAAGCAATCATTTTTCATTCCTATTCCACGAAAGAGTAACTCTGAGTGATTTCACCGCACTTCACCTGACACATTACGATAGTCATTTGGTAGTTTTCAATGTGACCTTTTTCCCGTGCGTTAAGAAAAATTTCAAGCTAATAAGTTTACGACTGTAGAAAATGTCAAATGTGCAAATGTTTGGGAAAAGTTCGCTGTTGTCGCGTAGAACGGTGAAGCGTTTGCCACTCGGTAAATTCACCTATCGTTCCTATCTGATTTTTATCTCGGACCCATTTCTCCATATGTGACTGTAAGGTGCCGGCAATTATGATGAAAGGTGGTAGGTTATTTGATCGATGGCTTGGTTTCGGCACATGACTACCATTGAAGGACAGAAATGCAATCAAGACGGTTTATCACACTTATTTTAGACAACAATATAAATTCGTAAGGCTTTGAAAATCATCATCATTGAGAGACTTTGATGCCTAACCAACTAATCCCAAGTTTTCGGCTGGAACTACCAGTCTGTCTAAACCAGTTCAGTTCAGTTTGTGCAAGCAACAAGCTTGGGCTAATGTGATTTAACTTTGCTTGTTGCCTCGAAACACAGAATTATAACGAAAACTCATGAGATTATAGAACGGAAAGATTTTAAAGAGCCAGAAACATTTAGGATGCAAGAACACCACAGCGTGCGATTTTTAACCATATCGCCTACCCTGTCCAGCGATTGTGTGATCTAACCCGTTTTCGGGTTGGCCATTGGTTAGAACTTTTGATACCACTCCGCCAGATCACAAACTCACCATCCTGGCTCAAATTCCAGCCATGGTATGCATTAGATAACACAAGGGGAAGTGGTTAACACAATTAGGGAAGAACTTAGTTTATGAAAATCACGCTTCTTGAGTCAGCAGATTACGTAGATTGCACAAATCCAGGCATTTTTAAAGACATTCTAAACAATACAGGTGATCAGCTGTTTGATCAAAAGCAGTGGGCTCGGTTACAAAAGCGTCCTTTCACCGCGGCCGTCGGGGAAGCTCTGAAAACATCGAGGGTAACAGCTGCATCGAAAACTATGAAAGACGCTTATCCATCATCAGTGAAGCATCGCAGTTTGCTAACATTGCAGTGTTCCGAACAGATCAGTCTATTTACGGTTATGCAGACGAAATCTTTCACTGAATAATAAAGGTGATGCAACTGGATTGTCTCTTATGATGCTATGAAATCCTACTCCAAGATACGCAATAATTAGATCAGCGCGACTGTTCTCACTGTTGGCCGGTGCGTTGCACACGGAAAGGCACTTATTGGCAGGCAGTAATCAGTCGTCTTGACGTGAACTTACAGGTGCTGCGAGCATGTACAAACGTGCTGAGTGTACGATCGCATGCCAACCTTATATCGTTTGTTTGCACCACTTGTCCCACAAAATCGAGTAAAGTGTTCGGCTGTATTGTTGACTGGCCTGTGAATCGGCCAGGTTTAAACAATTCAAGTGTAAATAACTACTAATGTTCACCCAACATGGAGCCAGATCCAAGCATCACCCAATCTACCACCATCGCGTGTGATGAAAGTTACGCATGTCCCATTCTGTTCGGAAAAGAAAACCCACATTTACACACCGGAGCAATTACGAAACCTCATTAGAGTGACTGTTAATAAAACGGAAATATGATAGAAAATGGAGCAAAACACAATGACCCACTTTGGTTTTACGTGTAAATTAGTTAAAATGACAAGGTGTGTAGCCGCCGTTTTGTCCTGGACATCCTTCACACTTTCGGCACAATTGTTGCTCGGTTCCGAACCAGTTCAGTTTCAGATGGATGTTACTCCCGGTTTACCTATTCGTCACACGACTTTCACACACTTCAGTGGACCATTCCCAATACTGCCTTAAGTGGCAAACAGCCATAGTGGTAAATACGACGGCTTAAACTTTGATTTTGTCTTCGTTTTCGGGAATCATGCATGCATGGTTTGACATCATCGAAGATTTTATTTTGCCGTACATTAGCAACGCCAGATAAATGACCACCAAAGTTCCATGGGAAAGAATCTGAATTAGTGAACTGATTTCTTCGACAACAAACTGCCCGATAAGGATTACTGGTGGACGGATGTTTAGGATCTTAAACATGTCACGGCAAAAAGATTATATACAGTGAACTGGTCCTCTCTGTTGGCAAGTAAATTGGGTTTGATAAATTTAATCCTCAGTTTTGCGGGGAATCCGTCCCGATTTCCTCAGCTTTAAATAAAGGTAAATAGGTAAATGATATCTGTATCCCACAAGGATATTACCCTTATCCAAGGCCTTGGTGTAATCAAAAGCTGTTCATTTTTTCGGAAAACATAAGTCATTCCAGGGAAGAGCAGCACGGCCATTCCGACCTCAAAGACCTCTTAGAGACAGGGAAATACTGGAGTTAACAAGTAAAGACCGTAAAGTAACGAACTGGACGGGAAACACGATGATCATTCCAAAATTGTAGCGACGTCTAGGACAAAACAATAGGATACACACGCCGTGATCTTAACTGATTCACACGGAAATTCAAAGTGGATAAGATAATATTGTCACTGTGGTCTATTCCATTTTTTGTCATATTTCGTTTTATTAACAGTCACACGAATGAGGTTTCTTCTTAGATTCTTCACAAAACAGGTGAAACGATGCGTAAAATTGTCTTTGTACACCAGACAAAAGTAGACACAATGAAAAAGTGGGTCAGCACATGTAAAACTCATTTTACGGGTTACATATCCATTTACATCCTGAAGATGTACTAGCCCATACTGAGGCCTAATCACCGATAATGACTCTGCACAGGAGGTCGTACTGTAATCGATACTGATGCACGTCTTCATGGCTAGAATAACCAATTTACCGTAAAGTGGAAAGTAAGGAGGCAAATGAATGTGAGGGTGATCCAACATCCAGAAACCGGGCCAGGATTACAAATCTGATCACAATTTGGTGCTAGATGTATGGATAGGACTCTGAGCAAAAGTAAATTTGGAAACAGATTCACTGTCGGGGTTCTCTATCTTAGTTAGACGACAAGATTGAAATTAGTCAAGTTTTGTGTGACCTTCGTAGGCAATCAATGGCGCAGCTGGAGAGAGGAGTACCAGAAATGAGATAATGGACGTGAAAGACCAGCATTGATCGACCAGTGAGCTTCAGCTGGAAGTTATCTATTCACACCGTTCAGTTAGGGGCAGCAAACAATATTCGTGCTTGCCACTTGAACGCTTCTGCTTGAGTTGGCAAAATTGGGTGGACCTAGGACCGAGACGACCGCATAAATTTCCCAAGACCAGTGACAGAGGCCCACCGATTCCAAAGTTGGCCATATCCGACTGATAAGTAGCCGTTTGAATTAACCATTAACTCTTCTCAACACCATTAGTCAGCAAGATATGCAGAGCTGTCTAGCTACGACGGGACATTTCGTACCCATTTTCGGAAGAGACTACAGCCAGTGGCTAGGATTAGAGCCTGAAAAGTTCAGTCAATTCATTGAAACCGTATCCACAGCGCAGTACAAACACGTAGGAATATATATATATATATATATATATATATATATATATATATTCAATAGATTCCAAAAACGTTTAAATCAGCGCTGCTATAAATTAAAATGAATCCAACAAAAATTGTGGTTCGCCTAAAAATTGCTCGCAGACAGTCATTGTAGGTACTGCAGTTTGCGCATACAACAACAGCAGTTACGTTGTGTGGTCAAATGTGTGACATTTTCCCGATCGCCACCTGAGGCCTTTTGTTGAATCAAGTCAACTTAACCCGGTCGGTAGTCAAATAACAACAAGAACGATCGAATTTGTCCCAGTTAACTCAATCCGTCAAACTGTCTACACCTCTGTCTAGTACTGGGTATCAGTCTAACACAAATGGCACGTCATCTGCACCTGAGGATGTGAGGGTGTGATCAATTTTGAGTCTGATACCAATACGAAATTCGACTGAACTGCCGAGGTACATATGTCATTCAATCAGAACCACCAGAACAAAGTTCAACGACAAGACAATTTCCATCGCGTTTTAATACACTTCATTTTTTAAGCTAATAGACCAATTTCGACAACCATCTGGGATCCATGTGGACATGTTTAACAGTCATATAGTTAGTGTAACTAGTCAAAACGAAACGACTTAAATATGCCAATACAGTTTTACTTAATGAAAAAACTTTGCTCATAATCATGTGATTTACCTTCAATGCCTTCTCGGTTGGGAAAAACGGGAATGTATTGCAGCTGTTTGCATTTATCGAACTAAGGCGAGAAAAGTTCGAACATCGATTTTTCATGCGCCTTATGTTCCGTAATAGCCGATTAGCACAAGTGGGACTTTTTCACCCTTTTAAACTGCACTGAGCACCGGACTACTGATACGCTTGTAAGTACGCAATTAAACAAAGTGACACCCAGCCCATGAGATCATTTCTGCATCACCGGCTTCCAGTTTCATGCGTGGTGGTATAATTCACTCCAGTAAAACTGCCCGGGGAATTAAAATTGTTGACGAATGTATAAGTATATATATATATATATCTGTTTGGTGTCAGACAGCCATTGGTCTAGGTTGGTTTCTAGCAACCTTATTCCACGCAGTAGCTAGTTGAGGCGACCGAAAAGCTACAGCTATCGTGAAGACATTGAAAAATACCCTGAATGGTGTATCTTAAGCATTTCGAAGATATCCGAATCCTATTTGCGAAGAATCTCCATAGCGAACCCGTTTTATTATTACCACTAGCCCGGGAAGCCAGATATTGTAGCTTCTGGAAGGCCTCAGATTTTTTGCTCATACGCAGTGGAACATGTGAACGTGCCAGAATGTGTCTAATAATAACATGAGAGATTCCACTGTTGGTGCACAAACGTGTTGCATGCATTAGTGACAAGCTATTTTCGTTCTCAGAAAAAGAGATTAGATAACTGGATGTAAAAATATCCGGTACTTGAGATCGCCTAAAACAGTAGTGTGCAAAGTGATCCATATTGCTTATGATCACATATCCGCCATTAACGTTTCCGTTTGATCAGTCTCTCAACTCCTCCTGCGTGTTTACGCAGAAAAGTCTTAGAAATAATCAACGAACGCCATCCGTAATTTAGCTGTATTTTTCCCCTAAATGACCGGTTTATGTCCCTTTAGTTTCTGCAAAACTGATGGATTGTTCTTCATTTCAGGTTTGTGTTGTATCTGATATTACAGTAAATTATCAAGGAAAGATCGGCAAACGGAATGCGTCACAAAGAATTCTTGTAATTTAAACTATTTTTATATCTGCTAACAACAAAAACATAGCGCAGTGAAACGCGTCATTCAAGCACGGTTGTTCAGTGCATACCCACTGAACCCATATTCAGTTTGGGACCTGAGATGTCGGCTTGCAAGTGGAACATTATGGTCCTAAACTATCCCAGCGTGAACGTCAAAATAGTAAACGTCACTAATGAATACTACAGTGCTCATCTTCGGCTGATTATTTCACACCCAAAGACTGATAATGGGAAATCAGTTCTGCGCGACAAACTTCTTTTCAGGAGCCGAAGCTAGAAATAGCCCAAAGAACTTGGCGACAGTGACATTTCCTAAAGTAAATCATCAGTCGCCACATCAACAATCCGGAAAAATATGAATGTATGCACCTCGATCTAACCAGGCAACACATTTTCGAGGCTTTCAGCGGCAAAATGCTGGAGGCTGTTTAAAATCCCCTGCGTTTTACCTTCCTAGAGTTAAAGTTTTACTAAACAAACGATAAATGCGTCGTGTATCACCAAATACTTCAAGAAGTATGGAATAGTTTGTGCGTCTTTACAACCACGGAAATACTGCATTGATTTCGTGCGTGAAAACTGGTCGCTACAAGGTTTTACTAATCAGAATAAAAGGCAAAATGTCATAAACGTGAATGACCAATCTCGTCGGATATAAGGATACGAAACTAAGACTAAGAGTTCTTTCAACTGCCAAATGAATCGGCATTTTTAATTACTCCGGTCTCATCGCTTTCCCTACTACGGTTCACTCTTGAGCCTCTCCCGGAAAAGACCAGCTGATACGTGGGGTAAATTGTTTACGACCATTCGCGTGCTTACGAAAACCTATTACCTTATTTTATTTACAATATAGTTACCGATTTCCTACTGCAAAGGCTTCTTTCTGCCTACCACCTAAATCATTTTAACTCATCCACTAGAGTAGACATGGGTCACACATGTCCCCGAAAAACAGTAACGGTTGTGCCACCTTGTGACCAATCAGAAGCAGATTTAATGTGACAATAACCATAGGTAACTGTAAACGTTAGGAAACCTGTGACACCTACATCATTTCTATTGATTATTAACAATTCAGTTAGTTATTAACAGCAAATTTACCATCGATACCACTTATTAGTGCTATCTAATGCGAAATATGTTTCCACTACAACAGACTGCATTTACTGTAGCGGTCGACCTCGATGATCGCACACCCGTCATGAATCATATTGCAATTTCATCGAATTTTTTACTACAACCAATACCAGAAAAGACTTTACCAAATAAATTTGCAAATGTTTCGGTTTTAGGACACGAAACAATTTCCTGGTAAAACGGCAGTTAACTACTGCTAAATGCCTCATTCATCGTCTTCGTTACTCAAACCGCAAAGCAATGATTCCGCTGTCTAAGATTTGCAAGTATCTGCTGGCATATCTAAGTAAACGGTTGCAGGTGAGAGAATAAATTACGACGAGTTTAACGGTTGACTTCCTTGCGTATTTTTGTTCCTGAAATGTGGATTCCTTTGGGCGATTTCGCAAAAAGGATCCAGATTTTGCTGAAATTTTGGTTAGGGAAGTTTGCACAGTGTTAAACCATCCGTGAGTTACTTATATGTTTGCTATTACATCATCTATTTATCAAAAGATTAAGATAGCTGCAGTGAGTTGGCTTTCCTAAGACGTTCCTCCTGAAAATAACATCTACATTTTATAACGCCTGGGTTCAAGTCCATCCCGGAGTAAGTAGAACCCGGCTTTTTAACGTTATCGTAAAATCATCAATCTTTCACATTCTCGAGATACAACGTATCAACAGAAAAGTAGACTGTTTTTGTCGGGCCAATTTTTTTAACAGCTAATCCCTCGGGTGATGATTTTCTCCCATGGAACCAAAGTCGATGGTGAGTGCGCAAAACGAATACATTGGTTCGGCCCTTCAAACTTTCACTTTCAGTTTACAGGTTGAAGTGATTTGCTTGCCATGAACGGTGAGTTTTAAAGATCCCACAAATTACCCGCTAGCTTCAACACCGAAAAGCACAGTGTTATTAACGTCCTGCATAGAAAACGGTTACACAGACTATTCTACAGGTTGCCAATGGATTTTGTTTTTACTTATGGCAATGACTCTTGCTGGAAGTAGGCAGAAATTCGAGCGTAACAAAAGAATAAGTTCGAATCCTAAAGAAACACAAAACCACCTCGAATTCTGAAGATGTGTATAAATTTCCACAGAGCTGTATATGAATGCTTTCTATAGTGTTGGATTAGCAGTGTTTGATTTTATGGTTTATCGTCATTCAGTGCCATAGTATAATCGCCAGTTCGTTCTGGCAAGTACTGAAGAAGTTCCTTTACCTACAATTCATCCTTGACAACAATTTCATTGTGCCTTCCTCATAGGTCAGAACCTTTTTTGGACTGGAAAATGGTTCATCCTGAGAAAGAGACTTACAAGCTAAGAGTAGAACTGGTCAGTTTTATTTTAGGTCTGATTAAAGGGTCTCTTTTTGATTAGTTCTGTTTGATGCTTTATGTGCCAGTGTGTGATACCAAAAGCAATAGAATCGAACTTTTTTGTCCCATTCATAAGTATTTTCTTTCCCTGATCTCCCGTCATATATCAACTTTGCTCCACTTTGTGGATTTCGTCTTTGTTAGACAATTGCTATTTCTGTTATGAATTGATTCCTTTTTAGTGCTTGTCGCGGATAAGTCCGTGAAAGTAACTCAACCCGAAAGCCTTTCATCTGATCCATGGTTAGTCAAAATACGATCAGACAATAATTATCCTGTCTTCTGGCCTACTAGAACGGGTGCTTTTGCTTTGCCAACCAGCGCGCTATAAACAGCAGTAGTCGTGGCAACGGGTGAGAACCGAAGTGAGTGTTGAAAACAGCTTCCCTTTTATGTTTGCATGAATACTTGATCCGTATGCGTTGCTTAGGCATCCGATTATAGCCCTAAAGATTTTTTCCAAAGACACTAAACAGCATTGCCATTGACCGAGCAATATGAATTGGTTTTTTTTTAATGAGAAGAAATTTTCAAAACAAATGTGGATATTTTCATCGACAAAATAGATAAATTCAGCAGTTGCTGGGTGTTAATGGTTGCTCCAAATTTCTCCATCCGCCGTCTACCGTCTCCAATTTGTAATGCCCTGTTCTTTCGATAACCAGCGACAACTGTCGGTCTTCACAAACTTAGTTATTCTGTTTTCTTCCATCCGACTAATGTCTCTAGTCTGTGACTAGCAAATCACTTGTCTTATTCACCTATTCTTTCCATGGTTGCACTACTTTGATCATAGCGTTGGATTTCTGATGCATATATAAGTGCTAACTATTATTGCTCTTCTTAGTTTATTTTAGACTGAACAACAGTGCTGTCAATCTGAAGATCGGTGCCACGTCCAAATCGAACCGATGACCTTCCGCTTCCTAGCCAGATGGCATATCACCCAGCAACGGAGAACACAGCTCTCGGACACAAGTTGCATAACTGAATACCCGTACTGTGCAAAACACTAATTCAATGAAATATGGCAACCAACCTGCTTTTAACTAATGAATCACCCTCGTTTGATATTTACCAAGGAAAACCTACAGTGATCCAAAGGACTCGATAATTGACTTGCAATGTGACTGCTATTGATTCCACTGTTGCCAGGCGGATTTAACAAACAGATTTCGACTTGTTTTTGGTGCTTCGCACCGTCCCATAAGTGCTGATCTGCCGTGTGCGGGAATGGCTATTGGCCTGAATGACAAACCATCCTGTAAATTGTTCTAAGATCAGCTTGCCCTCCGGTGTTTATCCGAGTGGGCAAACAAAAAAGCTCAACCAGATAAGAATATTTACAGCTTTTTTCCTTTACATGGGGTAATTTGAAGTAAGGCAGTAAGTGGACTGTCTGTACTAAAAACCGGCTAGAAATAATGCTGTGCTTGAGAAATAGCGGTTTAGTTTGCTTGCAAGCCTGGTTATCGACTACCGGTTTTAAAACGGGAAATAAAAGAAGGAACTTTGTGAAAAACTTTCGTGAAAGAACAGCACAAATACGGAATAAAACTCTATGTAGCGTCTGTTGCACGTGATTCTGAACCCACCACTTGCAATATGCGATACATTAGTCCGAAGTCTATAGCTCAAATGTGCCCCTGCAATCCGTCAAAAGCATGGGAATTTACAACCTAAAAACATCGCAATGGGGCTACCAAAAACACTGAGAGCACGGTACAAATGCCGGAGAATGAGGAGCTGTAAGAGTTTGGTTGCTATTAATGACAGGAGTGGGTATGACAAGAATAAATGTGTAAATCAGGAAGTTGACCGTTGCCAAATCCTAGCATTTATGTCCAGCAAACAAAGTTTTGAGGGGCAATACAATTGTTTCTATTTTCGGTGTTTTGGCATGCGGCCCATGCTAATTATTACCTAACAGTTAGAGAATAACAGAGTCCGCAATACCAGGTTGTACTAAAACATGGGCGGTAAAATTTGCGGAAATAACGAGAATGCAAAAACCGGACTTTCAATTGTACTGGATGCAATTTGTTGCTGAGCAAGTCGAGATGTGAAGGCGGACACCGGCAGTGACAAAACGCCGAACGAACGAGATTGATAATCATTTTGCGTCTGACTAAGGAAACGATTCTGTTTTAGTGAATAAGAATTGGCTGGGAAGTAACAGTGGAATGACTGAATAGATCAGCTCAGTGAATCGACCTCCCAATCCAGATCAAAATATCATCCAGAGAAGGGAAGATATAGTTCTATTTATGAGGATGAGCACGGACACCGCTGCACAAAGGCGGTTAACAATATGACATGCCACACTTACGGGTAAGATGACAGAATGCAACAAGCTAGCATATGGTTAAATTTATGGCAGAAAGCAAAATGAACCCTTCTAGGGAGTCGGACATCGCAGGCAGAATAAAAACCAACTGTCATCGGAAAACCATTCAAAAAAGTTGCACTTGTTTTTTTCTGCAACGCACAGAGGTGCACTGAGCTCAAGTAAGAAAACAGATAGAGAATGAATGAAAATTTATCGAGATCCTTTTTTGCACTTTTAACCAGCGCTGTCAATACGCATTTTCAGTCTAACTGTTGAACTAGCTTGTACATTTTCGTCAGATTGTATGGACTTACGCGTACAGCCTATTAGTGTGAACAATCCCATTCTGGTTTCTGCCTAAGCATATTCAGTTCTGGATGGCGATCACAGTTCGTCCGATAGTTTACGCTGGATTGATTAGAAATTCACTGTTGAAGGGCAAAAGTCGTCAGAAAATGGAACTATTTGTTCCTGATATAATCTGACTACAGCAAATTCGGTAGTTAGGGCTGCTGATTTACGGGGAAGTCTGCGCAAAACAAGCATTCCCTGGTTTAACAACAACAGACCAACTTTAAGTGTCTGGCGTGTTTCTATTTTCCTTCGCCCAAACCTAGTGTCATGAAAAAAAATAAAGCCAAGTACATTTCCCTAAGCCTGTACTCATGAGAGAGTCCAGCAAAATCTAACGGAAAAGAATTAACGGATGGGCTCAGAAGGACTTATTCAGAACTTCAAATGGATACAATTTAGACAGATGAATCAAGTTGCGCCTAGAAAATGTGATTCAAGTGGGCGACAACTAAGGCTTAGCTCGCTCAAGACATTGAAATTGCACACTAATTGCAGGCCCTCAGCATTGTATGAAAAACGTTTCACCGCATTCAGCGAACTGCTAATGTTCCAACGAGCAAACGGTAACTCAATCAGGCGACAAACTTCCAAGGGTAATGTGGTTAAATGGTAGTATAAGTGACATAAATTGGTCTCAGAAACCAGACAATAAGGATTTCAACTTAAGTAAATTTATCCCTTTAATGAACTAACTAGAACGAGAACAGTATTAGTCAGCAGCAAGATATCGATCTATTTGTTCAAACCAATATTTATTACAATAAACGACAAAATGAGATGCACTCACAACAATCCACACGCATATGAATGAAGTAATTTGTATCTCATCAAATCGATACTTCATAACGTCTACCTGCAGATACAAACGTTAATCGCTTCATCAGAAGCTGGCACTTGGCACTCCGTTGCCTTCACTGTGAGCAACTCCGGGTGTTGGATGTTTATAAAACCTGATTAAAAATTGTTTGAGTAATCAATTTCAATTCAATGCATTAAGTCCTCTGAGGCCGCATAACAATTCCAGTTCAGTAGGCGGAAAAGCCACTTGACTTTTCTTCCGGGATCTAAATTCGATGAAAGACCTTTTCTTCTCAACTCCTGGCATAATTACTGATTTCGTTTGTTCACTCAAAATGCGAGCATCGAAATTCTGCAGTTGCGGATTACCTGTCGATACAAGAATAAATTTCCCCTAAAGCACGACCATTTTACGCTTACCGTTGCTCTTCAGATAAGCGCATCAGGCACACCTACCGAAACTATAGAAAATGTTTAGATGAATCACTGTCATGTCAGTGGTATTTAGACAAGCTGAATGTACGTCAACTTTAACAATTTCCCAGTAACTTGTCGGAATACGGACGCGCTTCTACTGATCAACTGCGTTTATGACTTAATGAGTCGCTCTAACAAACATGGGATTCACGGATTAACTTGTCAAGAGGAAGAACACAAAGAATCCGTCAGTCCTTCAGGTCTTGAGACTATTTCATGAACGAATGAGATTATAAGCTCTGATCACGTCCGAATGCCTGTTAAATTTTATCGAATCAAGATCATCATTAAATTCAATTGGGTCGCCTCTATCAAAAACTAATGTGCATGATTTTTTGCGTTACTCAGCCTGTTCACCAGCATGTATTGGTGAATTTCTGTGTACTTGAATACCGAAGGAACCGGTTGAGAGCGTTTTCGTAAAGATGACACGGAGCGGAAATATAGTTACTTTGCTTTGCAGAAAAAGATTAAACCGAATAATTCTTCTTTAGGACCAAATGATGTAGGGAGTGTATCGAAAAATCAATGCGCCATGTACTGGTTTTAATTTTGAATGGTATAATGTTAATAACACAGCGTTGTTGGTAGATTTTGATTGTAAAACTTGCTTTGAGAAAGACTACCCACGATAGTCGAAACGTTGGCGCATTACGTATACCAACAATGTTGTGTTATTAACATTATATCATTCACAATTCATTCTTCTTCATTGTTCCTTCTCACGCTTTATAGTAACATGCATGGTAAAAGAGGGCATACTACGGAAATCCAATTCAGAAATTTGAAATATTGGGATAATTGAACTTAAAAGGAAATAGAGTCAATCCAGTTACTGATTACGTCATACTTTTCACCTGGACAACTCCAAACTATGAAGCGACTGCTTTGTTTTCACATTTTCGGATCGTTGCCGGCTCACCAACATATAACATGACATTCTTCATCATATTAGTTTGGTTTCCTGACCATTTATTGGTGACTTCGAATGAGCTTTCGTGGCCAACTGAATGAACCGTATGATCAGCCATTTAGCTACCGTACTTGTATTGGCATCTGTGATCCCCACTCTTAACCAGCTTGATTCTGGATGCGCTCGATCAATACAACTAGCGACACAAGAGTTAGTTGACTAATAAACACACAAGCTTTGGTTTAGAGTGGTACTCGAGCTGTGAGCCTTTGAAAAATAGCAGAATGAAGCAAGTTAGATATTTTCACTCGACCCCAAATTGTTAGCGTGAGCAGTCTCGAAAATAATTCCCTGACGCTGTCGTCTAAGAAATGAAGTGTGATGAATATTTGATTTGTGGGCATTGTACAGGGCTGGGTTTTCGGAATAACGTCTTTTGCGTGCCGTTCAATCAGCCTGTCCCAGCAAGCGTTTTCACGATATATCGTGAAAATATCTATAGATATTATGCAGCCGAGTCTGCTAGCCCTTTAGTATTCCACAAAAGCAAATCTACGGCACTCTTTTTGCAACGCATCCTGTTATGTTGCGCTAACGAATGAATGAAACGGCATTGTAGATTTTGTTTTATTGTGCCGCCCGGGTTGGTTTTATAATGACTTTCCTTTCGATCGGATCTTCCACGTCCATTGGTAGATCACACAGTAAAAAGGGGTGAAATCACCAA